>JABTTQ020000196.1:0-88192 GCA_016081115.2 Rehmannia glutinosa
ACACAGGCTCGTGCCGCCTTACACCAAGAAAGCAAAACCTCCTGCTGCAGGCATTCTCCATATGCCTACCAGCACACCTGGCATCGGGTTTCTCTCGCAGGCATACGTGACCTCCTCCAACCTTAGTCATCTTATTTTTATTCTCTCTCCACTATTGTGAGTCAGTTCCATCCCACTTTCTCAAAGGCATCAAGCCAGCTTTGCGTGGGTTTCCTTCTAGTTCATGTTTACCGCAACTATCTTGTGCCTGATCTACCACAGGCATATGTAAATCACCAAGGACACTAACTATCCCACTTAACCCTAAGCGTAGTCCCAATAAACCTTCTGCTTCATTTGATCATGGTCACTCAAGTGCATCACGTGATCTGACAACTGCCAATTTTCTCGCTCATAATCAAGACCGACATATTCCTTTGTACTTTGTGCCCAAGAACTCTCTCACCTTTTTGTTTCTATGAGCTTGGGAAAAATCGCGACCAACTCTTTGAAATCTTTCCATGTTAGTGCATTTCTTCTTCATCACTGATTACGCCAGTAGGTCCCACCAACGCTTGCATCCCGCTTCAATGGAAGATTGCGACACGCAACCCTTGCAGCTTCGAGCAAGCTATCGCTCGCATCACTGGTTCACTCAACTATCTTTCTATACCCACCAGATCTTCATGTCCCGGTGAGCACCGGCAAACAGATTGTAAATCGCTTCCACCACTAGTGGAGCAGAGCTGGCCTGTGAGAAGATGATGGTTTCTGGCCATTCTCGGCATTTAGCCATCAGGTTTGGTCAATCCTCGCACTACATGCGGCTGACGATGTCAAGCTACTATATTTGGAAGCCTCTCCGTATTGCCTCTGACCGGGCATTTCTAGCTGCCTCACACAAACAATTACAATGTGCTTTGCTAACACGTTGCCGCCTATCTGTAATCATAAAATAAATCATCTTAGTATTTATATATAAGATTTAAGTCTTAATATCTAAGGTGTGTAAACCCAAAGTTTAATCAATTATTTTCTAATTCACGAAGATTATATGCAAAAAGTGACCCATAAGCTTCATCATTATATCTCATTGTTTGGTCCTCTATAATATGTTTAAACTTATCCCATTATATTCTTAACTTTGAACCATCAAAGTACTAAAGTAAAAACAATCATACAATATAACTATAAATACCAACGTAATAATAATGTAATATCTTATTAATTTATCATGCATCTTTATTTAATAAGTTGTAAATCATACGGCGCTTTTATTTAAATCTACGCTCACATCGTGGCAATCATCCTTGATAGAACTTCCACCTCCTCCTCAACATGTGCTCTTTTTCGCAGTCTTCCACGGATTCCCTCTTCCTCCCACTCTTCTTCAGCTCATCCATCGTGCTCCTCACAAAGCTCTACGCGCCACCTCACATGTCGCAGAGTTTCTACTACGCCACGCGGTAACTCCACTTTAACATCAAGGTTAGAACCCGCCATAATCGAAAGTTACATTTTCGACGATTACGTTATCAATTGTGCCAACACTAACACCGCCACCCTTAACTTTCCACAAGCTTCCAGCAACTTATCAATCAGCCTACTAGTCGTGACTATAGCTATTCTGCGTTCTTGGGAGGTCTTTGGTTCAAGCCATTCCCGGTGCATTGTTACAATGAAAGTACCTATGTTGTCGGTGATCGCTTCTTTCTATAGTAAAATATCGATCTAGTCTAAAAGCCCTGGCTATGTGGCCAATTAATAACATTTTAGTTGGCTTCAGTATCTTTAGCTATCTACAATTTTAACGATACATGTCATATAGGTTCATTTATAAAATTACAAAAGATACATTATATTTGTAATATAAGAGACAATACTTGTATTCTGTATTTAAAAGGCTAAATAATTTCAACATTAAAAACGTTAGTATAGTGAAATTGACAACATAGTAAAAAGTGTACTAGTTGGATATTTATTTATTTATTATTATTATTTTTTCCACTGTGTGTAACGTTCCAGCAATAAAATTATAGTGTGTTTTTCTAGCTCATTTGCTCAATTGCATGTACATTGTGGGAATATTTTTATTACAGAAGTGGCAGTTTGATGTTGTTTGAAGGAAGGTGATTGCTGAATTATTCTCTGTTGAGGAATTATGAACAATGGGGTGGAAATGAAAATATTCATTAAAAGAAGATAGGACCCACAACCAATAATTACAAAAAAGAAACCCCTCCCTTTTATTTTCGTTTTATTTTTTGAAAGTAGTTGGCCTAACATTAAAACTGAGTGTCCAAAAGAGAATAAAAAATATTTTATTTGATGAAAATAAAAAATAAAAAAGAAGCTACTGATTGACAGAAAAGCAACGAGGGGGATAAAACTAATTAACAATCTTTTTTTCCTTAACTATTTTTTTATTGTTGTAATTATTATTATTATTAGCAAATTAATCAATAATTATTGTGATAATAACAAAATACGAGAACTACACATTACGATTCATGTTTTGAATTGATAATTCATTATGTAACTGTTTATGAGAAATAAATGTAGACTGATCGAGTCGGCATAACATGAAGAGAACCCTTATATATATATATTATATATATACATTTTTTTAATTTTAAAGAAGATAATATTTTTTTAAACGAGCTTCATGTAAACGCGATCCGCTTCCGATACTCACTTAAGGAATATCCCGCTTTCATAATAAAATACGACTTATAAAGAATAATGCCGATTTATAATAAACGGAATTTTCCAAAGATCATTACCATTTAAAGCTTATAATATAAAAAAATCGTTAGATAAAATTTCAAGAACTATTCCATAGATAAATTTTAAATACTAAACATTAGAAATATCCATCAAAGAAAATAAAAAAATTAAGTTTATTGTTCTAATTTTATTATTTGGGTCACCGCTTACGTGGTCTCCACCAACATCATTCATCCAAATAAATATATTTGGGGTGAGATTGAACGCTCAAGAGAGGGCTTAATTTGTCCAAGCCTAAATACACAATACACATTACAAAACAACATGCTTAACATTTAAAATGTAATCAGAGCTATGGATTAAACATGGCTCAGACCGCCGGGTTTCACCTGAGGGAACGTTTATGCCCCTGGGACTGTGATGGTCCCACACGACTATGACATTTAAAATATGGCTTAGACCGCCGATTTCACCGTGAGAACTTTTATGCCCTGCACTGCATTGGTCCCACACGACTATGACATTTGAAGACGTTAGAAGATAAATTATCAAGAATATAAAAAGCATTTAACAAGGACAAAACAGCGGAAAACCCCTACCTCGAATAAAAAGAGCGTAGAGTAGAGTGTGTTGAAGAGTGGGAATTTCTATGCCTAAAAATTCGTTGCCTACAATTAAATTTAAAACTTGTATTAATATTTTGCTAATTTATATATATATATAATAGAAATTAAATTTAAAGGTTAGGATTTAATTGGAAAAATTTAGATTTGGATCAATTTCCTAAACTCAAGATTGACCCACATCGCTTCAATGAATCTAGATCGATTTTTTACCAATTTGTTAAATTTAATATTTGTTGAGATAATAAATTGATTTTATAATCAATTAGTAATTAAATTTGAAATTAATTAATTAGCTGAAATAAGGTAAAAATAAAACTGAAATTTTTGACTTTTATTATTATTATTTTTTTTTTTTTTGTTATTTGAAGATTTTATAACAATTTGGTCTTACCTATTTTAAAATGATATAAGTTTATGTTCTGCTGATGGTTTAAGATTTCTAGGGCCAATAAAGTCTAAAAATAATCTATTAAGCCCAATTATAATGAGATTTTTCGATTTCCTCCAAAATTTTTAAATCCCTAATTGTTAAAACAATCAAGCCCTAATTTCTATTTTCCCCCAATTTCTTGGGTATTACAGTTACTGACTTTAGAATGAGAGTAATAACAATGTGATTTACACTTTTGAGCATTTTAGCATATTTGAAAAAATTAATAGCACAACAATAGACTCAGAAATGAAAGGCCAAGGAATTGAAAAATAGAGGTCATCCCATCTCATCCAAGATCCTTGTTTGATTGAGCTCAAATAATTTTTTTATATTTCAATATCCTCCATGTGGCTTGTAAGCACCCAATTCATAGCCCCTGTGATTGAACAAGATCCCGTCCAAGATGGCTCGATCAAAGACTGGTTGAGAAGCTCTAAACAAATCCACGTAATAATCAGACACCTCTTTTTCAAAAGCTTCTAGAGAATTACACACAGAACCATCAACCTTAATCAGCCTCTCAATGCAATTTTTCTTTCTCCTGTGGATTGTACAAACATGGAAAAATTTCGAATTTCATCAACCTTTTAAGCCAATGAACCCTGGCTTAACCCAATAAGCCTCTTCATCCTTATAATCCTTAGCCAACACAAATCTAAGATCACCCCAACTTTTCCAGTCTCTGAACCACCTTCCCTATTTAGCTCAGACAACCTGATTTTGCAGCTCAATAGTCTTTGCAGAATTGATTTCAGACCTTGCTCCAATTAATAAGGGATCATCTACAATTAATTATTCTCTTCTGAAGCTGAAACATTGGTGTCCACATAACAAGAATCTTCCAACTCTCTTCAATAGAATCTTTAATCCCTCCCAACCAATCCACCTTTTATCAAAACAGAATCTTCTATTGCCTTTTAGAACAATCAGGGAAAGTCTCAAGACAAAGAAGATGTAATGGTCAGATGACTGCTTCTCCACATGCTTCACTTGGGCTTTTGGGAACTTGAGCAATCAATCCGGAGAACCAAAACCTATCAAGCCTTTCCTCGACAAAACCCTCTCCTCCCTATTATTAGCCTACGTAAAAGGATGCCCAATAAATGGAATAACTCCCATTTCCATAGAGCTAATAAAATTATTGAACTCTTGGAAGCTAGACCAATTATAATCCTTCTCCCCTTTTTTCTCAGAATCCACCCAAATTTTCTAACAAAGACAAAAATTTAACAAGAAGTGCAATAAGCCTAATTAAAAGAACACAATTTTAAAAAATAGCATATGATTAAAAATCACATCCAAATAAACAAAAGTACTTTTAAATTCAACCCAAACGACAATCATTCAAAAATAAATAGTAACTAAAATTGCTAACAAAATAAAATATTCCTAAATTTTTTAAAATAAATAAAATCATTGATCTCGCATCCACCACCTCCAATTCTCGCCTGACTCCTTAACCCGAAAACGTGTTAATGAATATGGGGTGAACTTTCAACTCGCTAAATCTTTAATACATTTCCAAAATTAAATACATCAATACGCATAATCAGAAACATTCAAACATGTAATCAGACAAAGGCACACCAGTCCATATGCGTTTTTGGTAAAACTAATTGTTTGATGAATATATGAAAGGTCTTTATTACCCTCCCAATTAAAAACAAACATTTCTTCCCAAATGAGGGGTACACCAGTCATATTACTTCACAAGTAAAGGGTAAAGTAGAGATTTTACAAGTGGGGATAACTCCAGACAAAATTAATACCAACACTTAGGGCTAGGATAGACAACTCATTGTTATTGAGATTATAATCTGGGCTGAATCATAATCATGAGCTTTGGTCCATATTCTAAACATGGGTTTACCCATGATAACATGGCTTATCATTATCAACCCCAATAACAGATAATATGACGTATATTTGATTTCTAATACAATAAAGATGAAAAGATTTATCACGCTACTATTCCAGACTCTTTTTTTTACGAAAGACACCCATCTTCTAAGACACCACTCTCCACTTTTTCAAACATGCGCACACCGATGCAGCTTCACTCCCCTTTTTTTCCAATTTTACCCTTTCATGAAAAACTCCTAGGTGGCACATGGCACGCCGGGCACATATTACTACGGCAAGATGGCACGACGCGGTCATCATGCCAGCGGCACGGCTGGCAAAAACATGGCACGATGAGCCACCATCATGCCACATGGCATGACACGCATGGCAAAACATGGCACGACAGATTTTCACTCATCATGAAACACGACATGATGGTACGATGGCAAAAACATGACACGATGTGGGTGTGGCAATTTGGCACACCGAATTTTTTGTCATAGCCGCGGATCGCGGCTCTTATATCGCATCAAGCATTATAAGACAATATTTTTCAACCTGAAAATTAGAAAAATAAACATATTTTACGCCATAAACTAAATAATATACGCTCATTATATGGGGATAAGAATACTTTATTGTTCGAATCTTCAACAATTTGGGTGTTGGAAAAATCTAGGGTTAGATAAAGAAAATTCTAACTTTCTTCGTGCAAGTTAATGCCGACATGAAATAACGATACGCCAGATGAGACATGGTGTGTATTTAGTACTCGCTTTAGTAAGGGTATTATAGTTCTTTAACGAATGACATTTTTAATTTTAAATGGAACAGATTTCATCAAATTTGAAATTAATAGCACACAGCCACCCAAAGATGATTTTAGGAATAAGGCGAACATTTTTAACTGCCACCATAACAAAATCCAAAAAATAATAAAATTCAAGAACAATTTTTTAATTAATATTCACGTGGGTGCATTTTCCAATATATATGGGTCAATGTCATAAACTGAACAGTGAACTTCTACCGGGTTTATCGTCTCAAAACTTTCCAAAAATCCGTGGTCAATTGTAAGGCTGCAAAGCTTTTACATTTTTACTCGATTTGTTTTTTTCAGTATGTTGCAACTTGCAATTATGATTCCACCAGAGTTCGTCCTTTAATCTCTTACGTACACATCTTTGGTGTTTGTGTGTGTTTGTGAGTGTCTGCTTGTTGATTATCAAATTTTAGTTTATTTATGAAATGGGAGTTTTTGCTGATCAATCTTAGTTTACTCTCTGTATTTGGATTTTTTTGGAAAATAGAGAATAGTTTTACACTGTAGAAGCATAATTTTCAACCCAATAATTGTTAATTGATTAATTTGAGGTACAAATTTTACATTATACTGAAGATCAATATTGTAAAAAAGCGTGTTAGACGCTGCTTCAGCGACAGTGAAACCTAGCCTGGAGGACGAGATTAGCGGAACCTAGGCAAGATTAGGCGCTAATCGAAAAGAAATCGTAGGCGGATTGAAGAGGCGCAGCCCCTGAGGCGATTTTTACGATGAGCTGAAGATAGCTTAAGTTATGAACAAGTCTTATTTAATTTTGAACAGCTTTATACTTCATTTTGGAGATGTTTTTCAATTGTTGCCAATTACATAAGGTTTAATTGCAAAACTGTTCCTGTAACTTCGGTAGTGGTATTTTAGGATTTGTAAATTTATAATTTAGGGCTATAATTAAAAATTTTGGCACAGTTGAGGACAATTTTGGACGGAAAATTATAAAATTTGCTGTATTATTGACATGGCTGATTAGGGATTTTCAATTTTCCGGCGGAGGTGCTGATTGGTAGCCGTTGGGACACATATGTAATGCATATTCCAAATGTAAATGATTTACATGTAATTTTCAGGATAATTACAAAAACACACCCTAAGGTTTGGGCTAATTACAAAAAACCCGAGTTCTTGAAAATTACAAAAAAACCCTTAAAGCTTGATTCCGCCTTATATTTTTCCCGGTGATTTTCGAAAATATTTAAAAACAACCCCGACATTTGCAAAAATATTACAATTACCCATTAAATTAATACAAAACGAACTCAAGGGGTTTTGTAATTTTGAAACATGTCTTGGTTTTTTTGTAATTAACCCAAACCTGAGGTGTTTTTGTAATTATCCCTAATTTTTATTTATAAAAAACCAGGAAATGGCATGTGAAATAATGGACAAGAATGAATACCATTTTGTTCTGGTCCATGGGGATTGCCACGAGCATGGTGTTGGTACAAGTTAACAACCCTGCTGAGATCTGCACATCACAAAGTCACCGCTCTCGACATGGCGGGCTGCGGGTCGGACCTCAAACGGGTCGAAGAAGTCCGGGTCCATAACCGATATATTTCGAGCCTCTAATGCTATTCATGGAGGGTCTACCAATGGATGAGAGAGTTATATTGGTTGGGCATAGCAGGTGGAATTGACATTTTCATTGCCATGGAAAGATTCCCTGAAAAAAAAATTGGTGCGCCGTTTGATTACCGCTTCCATGCCTGGCCCTGATCTTGATCTTCCAACTGTCTCTAAAGAGGTATTGTTGTATTGTGTTTGCATAAAGCATTCATTTTATTTTTTCAGGAAATAGATGAAAAGCAATTTGATATAAACAGTTTGATGTATTGTAATGTGTTGACAAGTGATGGTAATTGAGCTTATTCTATTTAGTAATTGAGGCAAGATAGTTGTGGTGGTTTGAACAGTTTGCTCAGCCCGTATTCTGTAGAGTCTTCGGTTTTAGAGAGTGTTTGGTTAAGCTTATTTAAAAGCTACATGTTATAAGATGTTCTTAGAACCAATGAGATATTAGATCATATTTTAAAGATAGGTTGTAGAAGTGTTTGGATAAACTATGATGGTAGAACTTTTAAGATGTCGGAAATGGACCTAATGGTAAAATGATCAAAATTAAAGAAGGTTGTTAAAGTAAGATTTTGTTTTTGAGAAAAGTTGGGATCTTCGATTACTTTTCTAAAAACAACTTATAAGGTCCTAAACAATTTTCTTTTTTTTTTTTTTTATGATCTTGTAACCTGTTTCAAAAAAAAAAAATACCAAACATATTTTAAGAGCTTATATAAACTCTTAAACAAGTTATAAGGTGTTTGAAAGAGCTTATAAGCTCCGACAAACACCCTCTTAGTCCGTCTAGCGGCTTTAATATCTTCTATTTCGCTTTTCATGTTCGACCAAGTACTCCTACATTTTGATCGATTTGATACAGAGATAAATATGTGCTCGTAAATATTTGCTAATGACAAGTTTCCAAATAATACATGTAAGATTTTTTTTTAGAGTTGATCCCATTTGATTTTAACTCGTTTACAATGGAGTGATCCACCTTTGTACTCTAGTGGTTGAGACGGTGTTGTAAGCGATTGACCGGTTCACTGCATGAGGTAAGGCGTTTGTCCCTCCTCTATTTCCCCCCATTGTACTAAAAAAAATAACTCCTTTACAATGGACAGTTTGAGGGAAGATTGATTCTCCCATGGTATACTTACAGCCAAGGAAAAGACAAACCTCCAACTTCTACCTAATTGGCCCTAAGTTCTTGGAATCTAAACTATATCAACTTTCACCACCCGAGGTTTGATATATCATCTAGGATAATTGCAAAACTACCCCTGAGGTTTAGTTTAATTATAAAAAAACCCAGTTATCTTTCAAATTCACAGATACCCCTCTTGAGGTGGCCTCTTGAATCTTGATGGTGCAATTTGTGAACTAACAAAATTTCAGGGGGTATTTGTAATTTTAAAAGATAACTGTGTTTTTTGGTAGTCAGGCTATATACCTCAGGGTAGTTTTTGTAATTATCCTTCTATCCCTGATTCAACTACTCTAGATGAATTGAAAAACTGGATTTATGCTGGTTGTTTTTGATTTTAATGGCAAAACAGGATTTGACTCTGGCAACATTCTTGATAAGGCCATCCCTCTGTTCGCCGATTTTCGTTGTCCATCGTAAAAGAAACTGCTCTGACAAAGGAAAATTATGGTTCCGTTCCTCGTGTCTACATTGTTGTTTGTGATGAGGACAACTTGATGAAGGATATGCAAAAGGTGGTTGATCGATAATCCACCAGGCAGGTGAAAGTGATAAACGGTTCGGATCATATGGCCATGATGTCAAAACCACCCGACTTATGTTCCTGTTTGTTGGAGATTGGCAACAAGTATTGCTCATGATTTCCATTTTATATCTACACATGCACATCTTCTATGTTATATTACATTAGATATACGCCAAGTTCATTAAATATTTTCTTAAAATCGTCTTGCAGAAAAATCGCAGCGTAAGCCGGATGGCAGCCCAAGATCTAGCGCCCAAAATAGTACCATTTTTTCTGTTTTTTTCATTATTGTGAGTTTGATGTTGGTTGATTTTTAGCTTTTAATATTGCTAGTAAAGATGGTTGGTTGTAAATACTCAAAGGCTTGGCCTAGTAGCTAGTAGTATACTTGAACAGTCGAACTTACTAGTTAGTAATTTACTAATTTGTGATGTTAGATTATATTTGAGATTATAGCCTAAATTTGATCCCCAAAAGAAAAATGATCGTCGGCGTTCTGTCGGCATGGAGATCTGTTAGCGTTCCGCCGAGAATTGTCCATCGGGAATGTTTCCGAGGACGGCGGCGTCGGGCGATCCGTCAACAATCCACGTTACAGCTTACGCCTTAATTTGGTGACACAAAAATTCCTTGGCGACTTGTCGCCAGTGTGATTGAGTTCATTGTAGATCCGTCATTAAAAAATTTCAATATCTTGTAGTTAAAAATTAACTATATTTTTATTATTATATTATGTAAAATATTGTAGTAGATTAATTGTCATGTATTAAAATTTTAATTGGCAACGAACTTGGAATCTGAACATTAAAGGTAAAATTGAAACATTTTCTTTGGAGATGTAGTCATGGGTGGTGTATTGGTCAGCAAAATTGCACATGGTTTGTTTTGAGTTATATATCAACTATATATAATTTGCATTAAAAAAAAGAAAGAAAAGGTAAATAACATATTAAAAATATATTTAATAAAATCTAAAATCTAAACAATCATGTTTATATAATAAAATACTGTAATTTTCTCAAACATAAAATAAAAAAATTGACAGATTTTTGACGGATTCAATATAAGAAAACAAAAAAAAAAGTCAATTGTATTACATCATCCCACTTTCCCGAGTGTAAATGAACAAGTAAGATAACTTAATTTAGTCTAATGTTTGAGATACAAATTCTAAAGAGCCACAATATTATTCCTTCCATGTGTACTAACAGCCAACCTCTTATTACTAGAAAAAAAAAAAACAAAATAAATATTGTCAACATGAAATAAACTGCTCAGACTAATTAATTAAGGATGTTTTTTGCCAACAGCTTTGCCGCAGAGTATAGCGTTGGTAGGTGAAAAGAATTTAAGGCCCCTAACTTTCTCAAAATAGAGTGTTGTTACAAATTACATTGAACAACTCGTACCAACCGCGTAAGGATAAACACTAAAACACGGAGATAAAATTTGTTTACAAGTATAAAATACTTAAGCGTGAGGATAGCAAATATATTCACTAGTTCAAGTATTGTTTCTTTTAACTCAATCGAATGACTCAACTAGTACTGAAACCTATCAAAACTCCTTTGTATGAGTAGATCTAAACTTTGTGAAACAACTCGTCAAAAAGATAGAATATGAACTATTCGAGAACTCCTAGAAAAAACGGATGGATCCAAAAACAGAGAAACAAAGACTTGATCTTGAGGTGTTGAATGGTACTTGACACTTCTTCAACACTAAGGCTGTGTAGTATATCGGGATTTATTTCTCTCTTGCAGGTAATCGATCTCTCTTAGATATATGCTCTCGGTTTACAGTGCAACGTCTTGAATTATGTGGGATCGTCCCTTTATATAGGCAATCCATTGAAGAAGTTTGACCCTATAAAACAAAGAAGAAAGAGACATAAAGGAAATAGGATTCCTAATCATATAAGGTAGAACTCTTTTAAACATATCCCTAAAAATCGATCCTTCCATAATCAAAACTTAAGAATCCAGAGTTTTAATACGCTTCTTTTCTAAATCAACTTCCTTTATTTAATAAATCCTTTTTTTCAAGTAACCAAGAAAGGCAAAACACCAAAAATTATATTTTTGAAAATAAAAGAAAATATTAATTAACCATGAAAAACAGGATCTAACATTCTCCCCTTTTTGCCTTCTGGACAAAACATCAAACTCAAGCAAAGGATTTATAAAATAAGTAAGTAACTCCCCCTTAGTTGAAAATCGGTGAAAAACAAAATTTTCTCCCCCTTAATCAAAAGCGCGTTTCACAAAGTGTTCCTACAGGATAGAACACTTACATGAACACCTCAAATCTGCAAAATGGTTAGTAAGTAAATGCAATATCGAGATGAGAGCAAAGAGTCAACGTGGACTCCAAATGCGTAAAGATATCGCACACCAATCATTAGGCGGGTTCAATACTCATTATGAAATGTTAGCACATCAAAAGATATTAGAATATCCTAAAGATAGGTTTTAGTAGCAAAAGTGCTAAACATGCCAAAACAAATGTAAGTACTCCGGGATGTTAATCAAATTTATACAAATCGCCTTCAAAATCAAAGTTTAAGTCCATATCATCCCGGTTGCTTCCTTTCCTTTATCCGTTCCTCAGATAGCTCCATCCTTTGCCTGGCCGTTGCATCTCCCCTCCATCAAGCTTGGTTCAAGACAAATACCTCACCTCATCTCCCTTTTTGTCAAGGTGAGTAAGCTGAGTAAATGAGCTTTGAAGTTCTCAAAATCAATGTGTTGTTTGGCCGTGATTGATTTGGCGGAAAAAGGCCAATTGTCCCCTGCATAAAAGACTCAAGCCCACGGATGTAGCATTTGGAAAATCAAAAGGCATAGAAACGTTAGAAGTGTTGGGAGAATCCGATGGCACACTTGGTGGAACACCTGAGATGCCACAGAGGAATAGGTTGGAACATCTTCACCAGGGAAGCGAAGAGTAGTCCTTCACCCTATCTCCTTTGAACAATTTATGAGAAATTGTAAAACGATTCAGTTCAAGTGAAAGGAATCCCCACTAATCAGGTTAAGACCTTGAGAGGTCAAAATTAAATAGATCAATGAAGGATACGGGAAAGCATGTTGTACGGAAGATTCAAAGAAACCCCATTACCATGTCGAATACCAATCATTCAAAATTCAAAGGAATCCCTGTCCCAATTTTAAACAACACCACAAATTGTTCCTTTGCAATCGACGATCATGAGAGGTCGGAATCCAATTTTGCGACCGAAATCTTATGTAGAACAGCAGTAAAGAGACGTGGAGTCTAGAAGCGGGGAAGTTTTGAAGGATGACAGGCCAAGTTTGAACTGGTCCCCGCTTATCAGGCGAACAACCTCATTGTAATCATCCACTAAGGCACCTTCTTCAAAGTCCGGTGCCATAAAAGGTGTTAATAATTTGGGGCGAAAAATCATAAACCTTGTTTGAACAAACACCTTTCCATACTTCGCAGGACCTACGATTTTGGCAATAGACTCCAAGTTCATAAAATTCTAATACCACATTCCTAACAAACGGTAATGCAAGATTACGAGTGCTCAACAAGTTGCTTTGAAATAATCGAACAATGTTATTTTTCTCAAAAAGATCATGCTCAATTCGCTTTTCACAAATAAATTTGCGATCTTCCATGGTTTTGAAACTGAGGTTGAAAGCACCTTTAGTGTAAAATGAGAAAGAGTAGGCTTTACTTATCTCAAACTCCTCACCAAAGCAAAGCAGAGGATTCAAAGCAGATGTATCGGATGAAGGAGTTGTAGTTTGTGGTGCACACCAACTGAATCGGGTGTTGCAACGGGAGTATCAACACCTTGAGGCGCACTTGACGCAAACTTTTTCAACCATCTCGGTACTAGCTCGTGGGTCGGTGTCATCATCTTTATCATCTTCCTTTCGAGCATCAAAGTCCTCATCGCTGAGTTATCTCGATTCGGTATTCTCCGAGTCGAGGGTGTTGAACCGGAGTGGCAACACTTTACCAGCTCTCCTTGTTACTTGACCGCACTAGTCTTTAAAGTTTCACTTTTTCAGCCCCTTCTTCCAGTAACCTTTGTCGGACCACTTTTCTTTGTTCTTTTGTACTGCACTTGACTCGAGGATGTACTTTTCTTCTTGGTAGTGCCAGTGGCCTGAGTCGCTTCTTGGCCGGTGGTTTCTTGACAGAGGTTTCTTGGCTGGGGCTTCAAAACTACGGGTTTCTTGACGAACTCCCGAGTTCTTGATCGCCGAGCCATCACATACCCGGGAAATATCCTCATCGGAATCGATTGCGGTGGAATATCAGGAACAATGACGGTTCTCCCCTTTCTTGGATGACCGTTTAACGGGCTGCTTTTTCTCTTTTCGGATTTCCTTGCGATGGTGACCCCGCACTCTGCGATTTGAGGCAAAACCCCTTTTCGAAATCGACGATTTTGGAGGGTTTAAAGGTGTTTCGTGAGAGGCCATAATCGGGAGATCTTCAACATTGATGACATTTTCGGTGTCATCTCGGTGGAAAAACACCAATTGGAATTGGGGTTTGAGACCAAGAACTATGGCGGAGTTTGAATCCAAAATGGCTTCGTGGATTTTTAAGTCGGGTTTTCTTGTGGGAGTTTCTTGGATTTTCCGTGGGATGTGGGTTCCGTTTCTGGTAAATTTGTTGATTCTTCGACCGAACAGAGGGGAGTAGGGAATTTTGGGTTCTCGTTGATGGGGCACCTGTTAGTAAATGCGGCAGAGTTTCAAGATTTTGAGTCAGTCTTTGCGGGGGTGTCATAAAGACTCGCAGACGACTCGTGTCGGAGGTGGGAGGTAGATTGCCTTTGGGGTTGATCGACGCCGATTCGCCGGGGTGGATTTCGCAGAGTTGATGGAGTCGCACTGCAACAGCCGAGACGATGAAGATGAACGACTAGCGGTTGGACCGAACATTCTCGAAATGCACGAAATAATTCTCTTCATTGTGGATTAGTAGACAGTGAAATATACAAAGAGAAGAAAAAAATTCCAGAGAAAAATTTGGGGAAGAAGAAGCACTGTATAGTTTTGTAGAATGTGTGAGAGAGAGTGAGATGTGATATGAAGTGTGACAAGCAACAAGTCAATCACATTAAGTACTCTAAAGTACAAGTGGCGGTTATTAGGAGAGAGAAGGAGACTCAAATATATCCAATTTCCCAAAAAACGGGAAGAAAAAAATTAAGACCTGATTTTCAAATTTGATTTTAAATTACAAGTCTCCAAAATATATGAAATACTTAACCGCAAATTTAGATAAGATAGTGCTGAGATAATGTCAAATATATCCATGTATATCACAATCCATATAACACCACAAAACTTAAATCACCACAAGATTCAACAATTAGGAGGAGAAAAATCAAGATTACATAATATCCAATGGATTCCAAAATTCTCGTTATTCATCAATTTTCACCAAAAATGCATGTCCTAATTATGTCTAGATATGAAAAGCACAAAAAAGAAAACAACACACTAGTGGGGACTAATATTAGCTGACATTGTACCGAGTGTTGTAACACCTTGAGAGACACCTTTACGCCCGATTCAATGAATAGTGATCCGCATACCCAAAGATATAGGATTTTTCGAGTTTTTCTTATGATTTTTCCAAGATTCATGCCGTATTTAGGTGGGTAGCTTTCACACAAAAAACCCAAAGGTAGCTTTTTATCACAAGATCATGCCGCTTGAAACACTTTTATAAGGTAAGAATTGGTCAAAAGGATTAGTCGCACTCTTGGGAGGTAATTGTTTCCCTCAAAGGCCTCAAAACATGATCGAAATATTTTTAAAACTCATCGCTGGGTAAAATATATTAATGATTTTGTAAATTGGAAACATCCACTCACATCGCTATAAAGTGAACCCTCTTGGATACATTACGTAACTTTGTCAAGCTAATTTCGTCGCTGTGATGCAAATCTAACAACATGCATGAATGCAAGATAAAACAAAAGCAAACAGGAAAAAGGTGTTGCAGCAAGTGTTACTGTGTAGGCTGCAACACTTATACGAACAGTGTTAGATCGCACACAAACCAAGAGACTTCCTCAGAGTGGAAAATCTCTCAAAATCTAAAGCTTTGGTGAAAATATCTAACTCGATTTTCAAAGACCAATGTATTCTATGCGAATAATGTTTTTCTCAACCAAATCACGAATAAAGTGGTGTCTTATGTCTATGTGTTTTGTGCGAGAGTGTTGTACCGGATTCTTTGAAATATCAATAGCACTTGAATTATCACAATAAATGGTTAAGATATCACTATGAAGACCATAATCCTCAATCATTTGATTCATCCAAAGTAATTGGGAACAACAACTCCCCAAAGAACATATTGATTCTCGTAATGCCGAAAGAGAAACACAATTTTGTTTACGACTGTACCAAGATACCAAATTATTACCAAGGTAGAAACAACCACCGGTTGTACTTTTTCTGTCATCAACGTCTCCAGCCCAGTCAGAGTCACTAAAACCAACTAGATTTGTGTTTGTATCTTTAGTGTACCAAATTCCTAGATTAGTGGTGCCTCCAATATATCGAATAATTCTTTTCAAGGCTTTCAAATGAGTGATCTTAGGATTGGCTTGATAACGAGCACACAAACACACACTATACATGATATCAGGACGGCTAGCAGTTAAATACAACAGACTACCTATCATGCTTCTATACAAAGTGTTATCAACACTTTCAAAGCAACATCTTCTCTACTAAGTTTTGACTTAACCCATGGGAGTTTTCATATGAGATGCACTATCTAAGTTGAATTTCTTCACCAAATTTCGTGCATATTTACTTTGAGAGATAAAAATCCCATCCTTCGATTGTTTGATTTGTAAGCCCAAAAAGTAGTTCAATTCACCAACCATACTCATTTCAAATGTAGATGACATACAATCAACAAATTCTTTTAACAATTTTTGACTAGAAGCACCAAACACAATATCATCCACATATATTTGAGCAATTAAAATACTATGATTAGTTCTTTGAATGAAAAGAGTCTTATCCACTTCACCACGTTTAAAACCCATTTGGAGTAAATGCTCGATTAATCTACCATACCAAGCTCTAGGGCTTGTTTAAGACCATAAAGAGCCTTTTTAAGCTTAAACACATGGTTTGGCTTATAGGGGTCTTCAAAACCTTTTGGTTGTTCAACATAAGCTTCTTCATTTAAAATCCCGTTTAAAAAAGCACTTTTAACATCCATTTGGTGAAGTGTAAGATCGAGGTGACAAAGCATAGCAAGAAGAAGTCTAATGGACTCAATTCGGGCTCACAGAGCAAAGGTTTCATCAAAGTCAACCCCTCAACCCGTATACCCTGAGCCACCAAGCGAGCTTTATTACGCACAATGTTTCCATTCATCAGTTTTGTTTTTGAAAATCCATTTAGTTCCAATCACATTCACATTATCGGTCTAGGAACTAAATACCATACATCATTTTTAGCAAATTGATCAAGTTCATCTTGCATAGCATTAATCCAAAATTCATCTTTCAAAGCCTCATTGATATTCTTAGGCTCAAAATTAGAGATAAACGCAAGTTCTTACCAGTGCGGTTTGAAGATAAGTATGCATTTCTTACCATGTCACGGTAGTTTACCTTCTCCTTTCTTCGTGTTCAGACACCTTGATAACTTCACCTATCACTTGAGTAGTTGGGTGATTTTTCCGATTTTGCTTGGTATGTCTCCTCGTACGATCGTCACATGATCATCAAGTACTTGGTTTTGTTCGTTCTGATCGATTCAGTCCTTTTAAGTCTGTTTCCACAGTGTGTTTACAGTGCGCTTCGCCGCAGTGTCTCAACATCTGTTGGAACACCGTGGCGCCGACATCCGTTGTAACACTTGGTTCAACTTCGCCGTTTGAACTGACTTAGATGTAATATTTGTCTCAATTAGATGAGACACGATCTTCTTGATTTTCCCCGCAAGGTCACTAGATCATCGAAAAACAACATTCACAGTTTCCATAATTGTCCTTGTTCTGAGGTTAAAAATCCTATAGGCATGATCGTTAGTGGAATATCCTAGAACAAACTCTTATCACTTTTAGAGTCAAATTTAGCAAGTTCATCTCTCATTATTCAAGACATAAGCACACACATCCAAATACATGAAAATATTTAAGGTTAGGTTTCTTACCTAAAAGTATCTCAAACGAGTCATAGTATTCCTACCCTCAAATACACACGATTTGTAATATGGCATGCGATGTTTAAAGCCCTCACCAAAAACGTTTGGTCAAATTTTTCGAACTTAACATGACTCGTGCCATTTCTTGTAGTGTTCGATTTTTCCTTTCCGCCACCCCATTTTGTTGTGGAGTTTTGGGTGCGGAGAACTCATGAGAAATACCTTTCCTATCACAAAAGGTTGAAAAAGATGAATTTTCAAATTCTTTTCCATGATCATTCTTATTCTAGCAATAGTGACATCGCATAAAAATTGCACACCTTTTATGCAAATTTCTCGAAAGACTCAAAAGCATCAGATTTTTCACGTAAGAAACGAACCCATGTAAAAGAGAAGTCATCCACACACACAAAAGAATATTTCTTTCCTCCAACACTTTCAACCTCAATAGACCATAAGATCCATGTGTGAAGAAAGTTCAAAACAAATGGGTAGTGGAAAGTGTTGTGACACTTGGTGTGACACTCGGGTTTGTTTACCTTTTTGACAAGATCCACACACGAGGTATTTTTAGTGTTGGGCTTTTTGGTAATCCTCTACTTCATATCGACAAGTTTCTCAATCATTTTAAAGTTCACATGTCCTAACTTTTGATGCCATAAATCCGTCTCATTCAAATTAACACTATGATAAGCAAGAATACCACCAAATTGGTAGCAATTATCAACGGATCTTAAACCTGCTAAGATGCAAACGTTAGCATTGTCAAATACTTCACACAAATTTTTATCAAATTTAACATACAAATCATCATCACAAAGTCGCTAATGCTAAGTAGGTTCGCAGAGAGCCCTTCAACGTGTAAAACGTTTCGAGCTTAGGAAGACCTTTTACATTCGAGTACCTTTACCAACTATTTGTCCTCGAGCACCACCGCCATATGTGACCTTACTCCGCCGAACAATTCATAGTCCGTTAGGTATTCTTTCGTTCCTGTCATGTGGCAGAGCATCCACTATCGGCATTACCAAGATCCTCGTAATGTTAGACCTCAAGGATGTATATATAACATTACAAGTCAACCGTTTTATGGACCAAATAGTTTTAGTCGAGGTGTTGTTAGAAGTGTGTGAGGACACGTGAAAACACTGACCATAAAATTTTTGACGTTTTAGATCGACTTTAGCTTATAGCAAAGATGGTTTAATGTGGCCGTGTTTATAGCAAGAATGACAGATATAATGTCTTTTTCTTTTTGTGGCTTTTCACTAGAACAGAAGGATCATTAATAGAAGAATTTGAAGCCTTAGAGTCTTGAGATCCTTTTACAAAAGTAGGAGTTTTGTATCCAAGCCGCTTTTTCTCGTATTTCCTAGCCAGATTTCGTCAAGTTTAGCTTTGCACGAATTGCTTTCTCAATGTCTCAAGAGATTTCTCAAGTTTAGATTTTACCTTTTCTAACTCCTCATCTTTCCTGGTTAGCATGATTTTGCATTTGTCGTGGAATTCTTCGCTTCCTCGCTCTCCTTTGTAAGTTTTTCATTCTCCTTTTTGTCAGGCATCCGATGTGTTCAACACGCTTTTCCCAATCGTGGTATAATTCTTGGTAAGCGTCCATGATGTCATGTTCTTCATTATCGGAGTCCTCAAAGACACCGGATATCCGCTTCAACTAGAGAGGCGGATGTTAAGCAAAACGTATTTGAAGGGTTAGAAAGAGTATACCCGCGTTAGGTGTTGGAATGTCTCGAGCAACACCTCGAGAGACACCCAATGGATTGATTTGCATCGCCCTTTCTCATTGATGATTGTCATGAGAGCAAGATTGTCATCATTCGACTTGAGTTTTCTTCCTCCGACTCATCATCGCCAAAGTAACACTCAAATTCATACCCTTTTTACGCAGTATTTGCATTCATTGGCATACGCCCAAAACCGTGCATGCTCTACATCCGACCTTTTCAATATCAAACCGATTCCCAATTTTATCTTGATTTCTATCGTGCATATTCCTTTCGAGGTATTTAGAGCATTAGGTTTAAAAGGTTTGTTGGTTTTGGAAGGAAACCGAGTTTTGCTTTTGTTTTTCATGATTTTATCAATTTTTTAGCAAACATAGCCATGCAGATTCCTCACCTAATTCGTATTCCTCAACCTCTTTAGTTAATTGAGCCAATTCACTAGATTCATTAGGTATTACCGTAGAGCAATGCTTTTCCCTTTGGTCTCCTTTTGTCGACAAAATTGAGTTCCCACGCTTTGAGGATTCCACCTAACTCATCGAGTCGTGAGTGTTGCAATGTTTGATAATTCTTCAACCGCAAAGAATCTTAATATCAAACCTTCGTAGGGAACGATCATCTTGCTTACTAACCTGGAATTTGAGATTGGCTCACCCAGAGATCGAGATTCATCGCGATGTCACATAGTCATCCATGGTAAGATGTAATATCTTCATCTTCCTCCATCTTCAAATTTTCAAACCTAATCGCCAGTGTCGTGAATTTGGAGAGACGAACACTGCGTAACCTTCACAATGTTTTTGCAGAGCTCCCACGCGTCCTTGGGCCGATAAAGATTTGCAGATGATTTTAAACATGTTGAAATCGATCGCACCAAAAATCGCATTGAGAGCCTTAATTGTAGTTCGCAAGTTGAATATCTTCATCGACCAACTTATTTCATCTTGATTTATGTAATCGCCATCGACATCTATGATTTTGGAGAGTCCATCCAACTGCACGTCAGCCGCAGCCGGCTTTCTCATCAATTGATTTTATAAAAGCCCGTGATCTTGATCTTCCAAATTGAGTAGTTAGATCCATCCAACATAGGACGAAACATAGTCAAAACTTGACTATCCATTGCTTTCTCGAACTTAGGATCAACACTTAGTGAAATCAAGTGTTGGCTCTATACCAATGAAAGCAATTTAAGGTCCCTAACTTTCTCAGAATGAGTGTTGTTACAAGTGCCAAAAGAACACTTGTACCAACCCGCATGGATAAACACTAAAACACAGAGATAAAATTTGTTTACAAGTATAAAAATACTTGTAAACGTGCAACAGGCTTAAATATATTCACTAGTTGAAGTATTGTTTACAGAACTCAATCGAATGACTCAACTAGTACGAAACCTATCAAAACTCCTTTGTATGAGTAGATCTAAACTTTGTAAAACAACTCGTCCAAAAAGATAGAATATGAACTATTCATAACTCCTATGAAAACAGGATGGACGAAAAAAGAGAAACAAAGACTTCGATCTCCAGGTGTTGAACGGGTACTTCAGCAAAGACTTCCTTCAACACTGAATGTGAAGATATCGACTTTATTTCTCTCTTCAGAATCGATCTCTCTCAGGATATATGCTCTCTCAGCCTGTAATTCTCTGCATCAATTATGTGGCAATCGTCCTCTTTATATAGGCAATCCATCAAGAGTTTGAGTCCCTATAAAACAAAAGAAGAAAGAGACATAAAGTGGAAATAGATTCCTAATCATATAAGGACCAGAACTCCCCTTTAAACATATCCCTAAAAATCGATCCTTCCATAATCCAAAACTCAAGAATCCAGTTTTAATACAATCCTTTTCTAAATCAACTTCCTTTATTTAATAAATCCTTTTTTCAAGAAGTAACCAAGAAAGGCAAAACACCAAAAATTATATTTTTCAAAATAAAAGAAAATATTAATTAACCATGAAAAACACGGATCTAACACGTCCAAACTACAAGAGCCGATAGTTCGTTTGACCCGACTTGGTGGTTTAAACTATTGGGCGCGGTCGCTTGAAGTAGTTCGAACGACGAGGTATTTTAGTTATTTACATGATAAAGAGACCATAAAAGTTCTTTTTGAATAAGTAAGGTCTCAAATATAATTGAGCCATTTGAAATGACTATTCATGAAAATTCCTCTATCCTATATCTGATTCTTATATTAGTTATAGAGAATAAATATTTTTTTTTATTTTCCGATACTTATATTTCATTTTTTTTTCTTCTCTATGAAAGACCAAACACTATGTCAATCTGGCACCTCTTCACAAATCGGTTTTCACTTGACACCTCTTTCAATTCAATAATATTAAATCAATTAAGTATATGTTTTTGATGAAGACTATGCGGTAAAAACCTAATTAACAAGACACCCTGTTCATATTTTAGTCCCATGACAAGGACCGGGCCAATGAATAAATCCTTCATCCATTTGATAACAATTCCCACCCCACCACCTTCTTATTATATAATGTCTCAGTTCCCCAAGTTTTGAACTATCTATTTTGGCCTTAATTTTGTTGTTAGTTTATTCTGGCAGTGGTATTTTGACATTTTTACACAATTATACTATTTAATCATTATGTCAAATAATTAATTATAATCACACCCTAAATTTTTTTGATCTTAATCCTAAATCACGACTACAATATTATATCAAATTATATAATCAATTAAAAGTACAATCTTATCCAATCCTATCAACTTTGGTACATTGAAAAATTCTGCAAATAACATATCTAACATGTAATCCAAGTCACTAGAATACCCTATTTAATTTGCACTCTTCTGTGCCTCTCATAATTTTCTTCTCTTTCCTTGTATTTTTCTTTTTCTTTCAAAACTTTACATATAGAGATCCAGATTCTCATTTACACACAGTGGATGATGAAAGTACACATAGTGAATGTGCCAAAAAGTTGAATAATGACTGGTCCCCTCCCATACCCTCTTGTGATGAAAAGACAGTGTACAAGGAGGGATGGGAATGGAAACATTGGAAAATTAAAGTTCACCATATTTGGACAAATTGGAGGAATTTTCCCAATCAGCCCTTTGTCCTTTTTAAATTTACACTTTCTCTCTCAATCTCTCTCAGACATATTATCAAACATTGACAAAAGATAATAGTTCCAGAATAATATCATTGCTTTCTTGGCATGTTGTATGCATAAGTAAAACTTACCTCTCAATGGAAACCAACCCATTTTTCAAAATTTTGCTTAATACCTTGCCTTTATACCCATATCAATGCAAACATGAAGGCGACCCACCCAAAAAAAAAATCAAATGTGTATAAAATAAAATAAGATAATAAAATTGACACCCTCAATTCAGTACATTACATAATAAAGTGCAATAGATCTAGTGTTTTATTTTATAAAATGAAATATTTGACACAATGTTCCGTACATCCACTACATGAATTCAACTTAATAAAACTATAAATTAGTCTGCCTCATTTTGTTCCTTTTGTATTAGTTTTTTACTGTAAAATCACTACAAAAAAAAAATCAATTTACCTAAGGTAAAATTTTTGTAAATATTAAGGTAACGTGTAAAGTGGGGAAAATCATCAGAGGAATATTACCAACAAAATCTAAAATTATTGGTAAATACATATAGATTTATGCTCGATAAATTCAAAAACAGTCGGTGATTGCCAGTAATTATCGGTATAGTTTGAGGAAAAATAATTTTTTTATTATGTAAGATTTTATATGAATGTAAAATTTTGTGATAAAATCATTCATGTTGGTAAATTCTATCGATAAAGTAGAATTTTTCGCTAGAATTGATAATAAATTTCAATAAATTAATGACCTTATTTAAAATAAAACAAAAATTGGGCCTCGACTCGAGTCAATGTACAAAATTAATAATCTTGCTAAATGCATAAGATAATTTTTTTCATCTTTTACATATTATATATGTATGTTTTCTTTTTGTAAATTATTGATTGCTATAGTTCTTAAGACTAAATAAAACCATAAATTGATAATTTACAATCTACATAATTAGTAAAAGATGAAATTATAAGGATTTGGAATCTTTAAAAATAATGATTGTTTATAGAGATGATGGACTACTATATGTACTTGAAACATCTTGATACACTTCATCTTCAATGACTTTAAATGCAAAATACATCTAAGTCATTTCCAATGTTTGTTCACACAAATAACATTTATTGTAAAATGTAGTGTATATAAATCGAATTTGGTATTTATGCATGTAAATAATTATAGCAATAATTGTTTTTTATTTTATAATGGCAAAAATTTCATTCGTTATGTACACTAATTTTTCGACTACGTATATCTTTCTTATTTATAATTAATGTATGTAAATTTCATAAAAATAAAAATACATCACTACAAGAAAATTAGGGCCATTTATCGCAAGAATTTTACCGTAAATAATTTAGTTACTAAACTTTACAAGTTATCTAAAGAATAAAAATATTGTTATCTCCCAAATTATACGATAAATTAACACTACAACGTAAATGACATTAGGTAACACTAAAAAAAAATATTACCTAATGGCCATAAAATGTTACTATGATAACATGGTAGCACTTTTATGGCGTTGTAACACTCTTTTTGTAGCACTTCATAGAATATTATTTTTTACCACCAAGAGATTCGAACCACGACTCGTTATGTATGGAAGTGATAATTTGCCACTAAGCTAAGTTAATTTTATTACAGGTTTTTGCTTTGTTTTATATATACATACACACACACACATATATATATATATATAATATTTTATATAATAAAGATTATATTTTATAATATATGTATTAAATTATATTATACAATCGTATCTATCAAAAATTTATATTGTATACTATATAGTTTGAAAATCATATTATATTATATATTAAAGGACACAATAAATTAAAATTATCAAAAATATATAAAATAAATTTACCGATCGATAATATTCAATCGGTAAAAATAAAAATATATAAAAATATAAAATTAATTTAATGAGATATAAAAGTTATAACAATAAAAAATTAAATAATAAAGAAAATAACGAAAAATAATTTACTGATACCTAAAAAATTCCTAAGTAATTACCGACAACATCAATTTTCATTGGTTTTTTTTTTAAAAAGTAAAAAATAAAAAAGGTTTAACGATGAAATTCGCTCGTTAGTAAAAATTAAAAAATAAATAAATAATAATAATAAAATATATACATGCGCATTTTCTCCGTATTAAGACGGAATTAATTCCCTTCGTAAAAAAAAAAAAATAAAAGCAAAACTAAAATACTTTGTAAAAAGAAAACAAAATTCAATTAATAAAAACAGAGTACATGATGTCTACAATTTTTAGGTTTGGTGACATCAATTAATTAAATATATCTTTGGCATGATTTAATGATAGTTATATAATTTTGTGTTACTAAAATATAACTTAAAAAGTGTTACAATCAATAAAATATAGTGTTGCCAAGAGTTTTTAAATAAAGTGATACTATTTCATGATACAAAAGAAATAACAAAAACAAAGTGATACTTGAAAAGTGTTACTTATATAAAAGTGTTACATATAAGCGTTACATATTGATAAAAGTGTTACCTATTTCGTTTACAAAAGAAATAACAAAAAAAGTGATACTTAAAAAGTGTTACTTATTCCTTCAAAAAGTGTTACTTATATATAAAGTGTTACATATAAGTGTTACATATTGATAAAGTGCTACAAAAATGTTACATAAATATTGTAATGTAAAAAGTGTTACAAACATGTGTTACATATGTACCTTATGTAAAAATTGCTACAAAATTTGTGTTACCTAATGTCATTTATGTTGTAGTGCGACGGATCACCGACAATTTTTAAATTTTCCTTCATAAATATCAGTAGGAAATACCAACAATTTTAGATTATGTAGGTAACCAACACTTTTACAATTAACATAATTTTTCAGAGGGGCAAATTGAAAATTTCTTGTAGTGTTTATGTAGAGAAAACTAGTCGGATGGAGTAGATAATTTCTTTGAATACACGACAAGCATAAGTACTCTATTTTTGTTTTTTTGAGTACATATCCTGGGGAGTAAGGGCATATCCCGAGGACACGGGTACAGCTTGTACCCCAAATTTTGAAAAAACTCAAAAATAAATTGAAAAAATAATATATTTGTACCCTGTTTTACACAAAATTATATTTTAATCATTTAAAAGTCAAAAACTAAAATATAACAAGCTTCCACATTTTTCTTCTTCCCACAAACAATTTCGACAAGTTTCTCGATGATGATGTCGTTGATCACTTTCAAAAATAAAACATGTTGACCCAATTGCAATTGTAATTTTTATTGTTAATGTGTATCTTTTTCATTTGCATATTTGGGGTTGTACAATTTTAAATATTAAAATAACAATGTTTATGTGCATGTTATTTTTTAATATATATCATTAAAGCATGCAAAATTGGTCCGACCCGATCATCCCACATATCAAGTTGAGTTGTGTTTCATTTTTAGATGTTCAAAAAGACCGGACCTACTTTGTCTTCAACCCAAACAACCCAAAGCCCGACAAGACCGAATGGCGCACAAAATACTTTTGTTGGGTGGGCCATAAGAAATGCGATTTGATTAAATCTTAGGTTAGCCAAACTAGCCTAATTTTACGGCTTTGCTCCTGGCTCGGCCGAAGCTAGCCTAGCGCAACAAATTGTCACTCTATCTATCGTGCCCCATTTTCGAAATGTTGGATCCACTATTGCTTGGAGGGAAGAGTTGTCCGGCATGAGATTATTAATCAATGGACTACTATTCAATTTCCCATAACCGCCTCTATTTAACTTTCTATTCTAACAAGGTGAATATCTTTCATAAGTAATTGGAGGAACTTCTCATAAACTATTATTTTATTATTGATAAATAAATAGGTTTTTACGAATCTTCTTCAATATAAGAGTTTTACTAAATAGTTTTTTTAAACACATGAAAGAGCACAGAGTCACAATTTTAAGTAGAGGTAAATAAGGCCAAAAGGGCAAGGGCATGCAATAAATGCAGCAACCTTCCGCCTACAACCTCCGAACTCCCCTCATTTAATGCATTTCCCGGTCGCCACCGCGGAAATATTAGAGGAAATTAAGGATTCAATAAAATTCTTTCTTCAAATATATATACACATATAATATCTTGCAAAAATTAATGGATAAAACTACGTTTTGATCCGTTAACTATTAGATGCAAAATTATTCCATTAAAGTCATATTCGCAAAAATTTGCAATTTAAAAGACTCGTAATTTGATCAGTTCTTTTTGCTGAAAATTGCAAAATTAGTCAGAGAAGTGGAACTGGTTCACGTCGCTCACGTGACATATATTGTCAAATATTCATTTTTCGATTAAAAAGAATTAATGCATGTGTTTTTTTAAATGTAAGATTTATTCTCTTATATATATATAGATATGGATCAAATGAGTCATCCTATTTGGGGTGAGTTTATGGAGACACATTCTAACCATAGATCACGCACACAAGCCTCTGTTCTTCCATCTCTCTCTCCAACGTTACGCTTTAAAAAAAAAAATCTCTCAAATTTCGACTTTTCTTCGAGTTTGATCTCAATCACGTTCAATTTCCTTCCCCTTTTCACGTGACACGTGTTTTCGGGTTTTTGAGTAACCCATATCCCTCATATTCACATTTTTCTTTCTCCAAATAGATTCTCGTTGTTAATCGCTTATGTAATATAATCATATTGCATGTAATTTAATTATATATTTGTTGCTTATTACTTGCTTATTATGTAGTATAGCTTATCACTTATGTAGTATGAGTTTGTTGCTTATGACTTGCTTATGTAGTTAATGTATGGTGCATACATAGTGTATATTCGTTGCTTATGTAAAATAGACTTGTTGCTTATCTAGTGAGTTTGTTGCTTATGACTTGCTTATCTAGTTAATGTATCCGTGCATACGTAGTGTATATTCGTTTTTATGTAGTATAAGCTGCTTGCTTATGTAGTATGTGTTTGTTGTTTATGTAGTATGTGTTTGTTGCTTATTACTTGCTTATGTATTTAATGATATATAAAAGCACCATGACACATCTACACAAGCAACAAATTACATCTTCATAAGGAACCTTCGAATCGTAGTCAAGCTCTAAAGCAACTATGGCGAATTAATCGCAATTTTTTCCACACAAGTGCGTTGAAGAAGAAGGAAGATGATTGTTCACGTTGAATTTGCTATGAGATTTGGAGGATTACGTGATCTCAATATAATCCGCTTAATCCCGTAAATATTGGGATGTTTGGAGGATGACTAATTTACCTTGTGTTTAATTAATCGCTTGTAATCTCCAATTTTGCCTCTTAAATCGCAGCCATTAATAAAATTAGATGTATGGCTAGGATTGGTCCCCATGGACTCACTCCTATGAGGTGGCTCATATAACCCTTTCCATATATATATATATATATATATATATATATATATATATGAATTGGATCAAATGAGACGGGGGTTCTAAGGTAGGAACGATAGGGACTAATCTTAGCCATTGATTGAAAATATTGAATGAATGAGATCTTTCTACTTTTTTTGGTAACTAGTTTGTAATCGCTTTCATTAAGGACAATATAGTAATTTTTCGTTTTGACTTTTTTATATGGGATATGGTTATGATCTGCCTTATTTAATGGCGCATTTTAGGGGCAATTTTTTTAATTTTTTTCTTCCGAAATCCAACATATTTAGCCTTTTTCTCGCTTAGACAACTTTTAGATAATGCATAGTTAGTTATTTTCTTTTGCAATGTTTTATGACATAGCGAGAGTAAGCATTAGTTTTCTTTTGATGCTTAGATAGATCTTAGATAATAGATAATACATAGTTATTTATTTTTTGTTGCATTGTTTATAACACTTATTGCAAAGTTGGATATAATATCTTGAACATTTTAGTTTGTACACACTTTGCATATATAGTTTCTAGACAACGCATAGTTAGTTGATTGTTGCAAAGATAGTTTATAACACTTATTGCATAGTTGATTTTTTTACACTCGCATAAATAATTTCTAGACAATGCATAATTAGTTGATTTTGATGCATTCATAACTTCTAAGCAATGCATAGTTAGTTGGTTTTTTTGCATAAACTTTAATGACGGATTTTCTTTCCAATTATGTATTCATTTTTAGGGGATTGTGGAAGATAATGACAGATTCGGTTCCGAAGTGGACGCCCTCATGGAGCATATGGGGCGCCCTCCAAGATTTTGCTTCATCATTTCGGTCTCTTCCCCACACATGTTAGCATTTTTGCCTTCTTTTTCTTGCACATTTTCATAGTGGAGAAGAATTTACGGGAATCCATGTGAGGTCCATTCTCCGGGTCTTGGTCGAGAGGAGAATTTTTTTACTAGGACTTCCTTAATGAAAGACATTTAAAAACAATACCGCTAAAATTATAAAATTCATATAATGCCCTTAATGAAAGGTATTTAAAAAAAATGCCTAAAAAATTGGAATAAAAATCACACCTATCCAAAAAATCCAATCAAATGCTAAGATTAGTCCACACTGTCTCACTCCAAGAAATTGGTCTCATTTTAACTAATTCATGTATATATATATATATATATATATATATATAGGGATTAGTTCAAATGAGACCAATCCTTTAGTTAGTACATAAAAAT
Organism: Rehmannia glutinosa; assembly: GCA_016081115.2. Classification (NCBI taxonomy): domain Eukaryota; kingdom Viridiplantae; phylum Streptophyta; class Magnoliopsida; order Lamiales; family Orobanchaceae; genus Rehmannia; species Rehmannia glutinosa. The sequence continues at coordinate 29,389 of JABTTQ020000196.1, forward strand.
ACTTATGGACTCTTGATTTAAAATTTTGGATGGTGTAGATCATTTTAGTTAATTTAGGCATATAAGAGTATAATTGTACTTTTATATTTAATTAGTTATGTTAATTGGAAAGTTATTAGCTATTTTAAGGAAACATAATCCTATCTTTTCGATTACATCCGATTTTTAGGAAGGAAAAATCATCAACTTCAAGTATTTTTTAAAAATTTATACTTATTTCCGCCATGTTTGTGAACATTTGTTTTATTGTATACTTAGTTCGGTGGACTTGTATACTTAGTCATGTTTTATTGTATATTTAGTTGGTGGATTTGTATACTTGGTTCAAAGTGGAATCGTATTCTTAGTTATATAAGTAGTTTAGTAAGTAATTTAGTAAATTTGTATACCTAGTGTTAGATAAATGTTTTTATCATGATTTTGATAATTTTGGTTAAATAAGTTTTTATACCAAAACAATGTTTTTATATGTTGTCCAAATACTCCTAAATGATTTAAAATATTTTTACTAATTTTTGGAGTATTTCTTAGAGTTTTTAATTTGATAAAATTGGACAACACTTTTGATGGTTTTGTTTAAATTGGTTTTTATACCAAAACTATATTTATAAATGTTGTCCAAATACTCCCAAACGATTTAAAATGTTTTTACTAATTTTTGGAGTATTTTTGAAGTTTATTTTTGATAAAAATCGGACAACATTTCAAATTGGAGTTCAAGTGCATCGCCTTCAAAGCGCCGGGTACTTGAAGGAAAGAAAACACGAAATGAACATACAGGTGTCTTGAAAAAGAGAGGGGACGGTCCAGGGAGGGCCGATGGTCGCACCCCGCAACCCCTACCGGATCGTGACTATTTTTTTCAAACGGTGAAATCTTCAACAGTGGCATCTGGCTACTATGCTATTTTGTGACAAAGAAAGTTATCTGCCTTTGAAATATTTGACAAAGAAGATTTACTTTTGATTTTTGTACAATATTTCTACATCTTGTGATCTTCTTTTTTGTAGACAAAAGTGAAGATAGAGGAGCCTATGTTGGGAGCCTATGTTGGTGAAGACTTCCTATAAATAGATGATGAATCAAGACACAAGACATAACAACACAAGCAAATACACAACAAGAAATCAAGCAAATTTCCAAGCTTTCATATTCAACACTCTTGTTGTATTTATAGCCTAAGTATTTCACTTTCACATTTTGAGGTCTAGGCTTTATTTCTTGATTACACTTGCACTCAAATTGTAATATTCATTATGAGTTGTAATCTTGATTTTTGTCATCATTCAACACAACACATCCTTGTGAGTATTCTTGTGGAAAGAATACACTTGGGTGATCTAGGTGATAGGTGTTTCAAGAGTGTGGTGCTCTTGAGGTATTGAAGAATTTGGTATTCTTCAAGGTTGAAGATTGTGGTAATCTTCACAAGGTGCCGTTGGAGGTTGTGGTAATCTTCAGAGAGATTGTGGTAATCTCAAAGGTGGTGTTGTAGAAGAGTGTGGTGCTCTTCAAGGTGATGTTGTAGGTATTGTATTAATTGTGGTAATTAATAAAATCTTTTTCTTTTTGAAATCCATCCCGAGATCTTGGGGTGGTAGAGAATTAGGCCCTAGGTGGGTTGAACCTCTATAAATCGACGTGTTGTTTACATTCCGCACAATTATTATTGTCTTGGTGTAATTGATTCAAAAAGAGGGCGAAATCGAAAAGATGGAGATAATCTATTCACCCCCTCTAGATTATCGTAGCCGCTGACTTACAAGTGGCATCGAGCCAAACTCTTTGGCAAGCCGTTCCACATCGCGAGTAAAGAGGAACGATCATCGCTACGAATGAAGTCTACACACCGGGAGCTTCCACCACCAAGCCACCACTATTCGACTCCAAAAATTATGCTTTTGGAAAGAAAGAATGGAATGCTATTTACAAAGTTGCGGGTTCGACATTTGGAACACCGTTATCAATGGAGAATCCATTCCGATGAAAGACACACTCACACCTCCAAAGCTCTCAAGGAGCTCAATGATGAAGAAAAGAAAATTATCTCTTTAAATGGTAAAGCTCTTAATGTTATTTATTGTTCACTTACCATTTTGGAATATGATCATATTGAGGAATTAAATCGGCTCATGAAGTATGGAGAAAATTAGAAGAAGTATATGCAAATGAAAGGAGCCACTCAAAAGCATCTACTTCTCAAATGGATACAAACCCAACATGGGATGAGCTTCCTACAACTTTCGACGTCGATGATAACAAACGATGTCTTATGGGCTTCAAGAAGAAAATGAGGTAAGTTCAAAACCCTCCACTTCTTATGATAATGAATTACAAAATGATTATAGTGATTTGCAAAATGATTTTGATGAACTTCAAAATGAATTCCAAAGCTTACTTGGTAAATACAAAAATTTGAAAAAGAATTCAATATTTTGAAAATTGATAAGGATAATTTATTTTCCTCTTATGAATCACTTTCATGTGATCACACCACCACACTTGACAAGGTTAGAAACCTTGAAAAAGAAAAAAATAGTACTCTTGTTGAGGATATTAATTGCATGAAAAATGATTTATCAAAATCCAACTTGAGTACCGATAAAATGACCGATATTATTAATGTTCATAGTTGTGATAAATTGAAACAAGGACTTGATCATAAGCCTAGTGTTGTTAATTATGTGAAAAGAAATCAAGTCTCTATGCATGTTGGTCATTATGCTCCCAAAATTACTACTTATTTTTATTGTGGTAAAACGGATCACACGGTTAATACTTGTCGGGCTAGAAATAGCTCTAATTATTATTGGAGACCTAAAAGTCTCAAAGCTAATTCCAAAGGACCCAAACATTTGAGGGTACCACAAAATAATGTCATATTAGGTACCCAACGGAATAATAATCGAGGGAAATACATACCGCCAAGAAGACATCAAATGACCATCTCATTTAATTAAAGGAGAAGACATCACCAAAATGAATTTCCAAGAGAAAGGCATTATCAACAATGGGAAGGACATAATCCTTGGAAATGGAGAAATTGGAGAAGTCATCATCTATAAGATGATTTTCAAAGGAAGATACCATCAACAACGGAAAGACATAACCCATGGAAATGGCGTAATTGGTAAACCGTATCTCCTCATTTAAATATGCATTTTATTTTGTTATTATGCATGTTCGTAATTGTGCCTAATTTTTCAAAATGAGTTTTCAAAAATTTATTTTAAAATTAAGGTCTTCAATATATTTGTGTGTTCCTAAAATTCTTTTAAAAAGGAGGACCTTGCATGTTCTTGTGCATTTGTTTAAACTATAGTGTTTTATCATCTCTTATGGATTTTTATGGCATAAGCATACTTGTCTCATATATTATTGCTCTAGCTTACACTATTACAATTATTCTTGTGTGCAAGACTCGTTCTAAGAATTGTGTAGGATTTATATATCTTCGTCAATGGTTATCCACTCATTATTTGACAAGAGAAACATAAACTATCGAGGCACGCTATTTATTGTTATTCATCTCATAGACTCGATACATGTTGTGTCATATGCCTATGTGCTTATTTTATACAAGTGCCATTAAGAGATGTTTTGATTTTTGAAAGGCATTTTTTTTGAAATAGCTTGTTTTATCCAAGATTTGTAAAGGATTATACTTTGTTTTAATTGAACATTTGATTTTTATCCTTCTCTTAAGTTATGCATTTTATTGCACATATAAATGCCATTATTCTTGGTTGTTTTGTCAAAACTCTTGTTCATATGCTTATTGTAAATGAGGTCTCAACTATATGTTCTTGAATTTTTCAAATTTCAAAAGAGACCTTATATAGCTTCCTATGTTTATTTGAACTTACACGTTGTATGAAACTCATGATAAATTGTTTTAAAGAATAGTATGTGTTACTTGTTATAGTGTCTCTATCATTCGATATTACTATGCTCTTGTGCATAATTACTTGTTAAGATTTTGCAGAAAGTTTTTAACAAGCTTGATAACCAAGGCAAGGTTAGTAGCTCTAAGGTATTGTCAATAAGAAGGTATTGATTTTGATGATACATTTGCATCCTTGGTTATTCACATTTTACTTGCCTATTCTTATTTTAAGAAAATTTCAAGCTTTACCAAATGATGTTAAATCCACATTTCTAAATGGTTTTATTCAAGAAGAAGTCTATGTAAAACAACCTCCGGAGTTTAAAATTTTTCTAGGCCAAATAATTTTTGTTAAAGGCCTTGTATGGTTTAAAAACAAGTACTCCGTGTATGGTTTGATAGACTTAGCTATTTTTGCTAAATGGCTTTACAATAGGTAAAGTTTTTATTACTCTCTTTGTTTTTGAAAAAGGGCAAGATTATTTACTTGTGCAATGAATGATATTTTTTTCTAATGAATTCTTGTGCAAGAAATTTTCTAAGTTAATGAAAGGAGAATTCAAGATGAGCATGATGGAGGAGCAAATATTCTTCCTTGATTTCAAGTTAAACAATGTCAATCAAAGTGTACAATAGAACCTTTGAAGAAGTTAGGCATTGAAGAAGGAAAAATTATCTCAACTCTATGGTTACCAATGTAAAAGATTGACAAAGGTTGAGGAAGGCATATCGGTTGACAAACAAATTCAAGGTATGTTTTCTTGTATTATTATCATAGACCGACATTTTATATGCTTTATGTCTATATGCTCGATTTCAAAAACTATCCCAACGAATCTCATTAAAAGTGCCGTTAAAAGAAAAATTCAAATATTTAAAGGCACTTCTTCTTATGACTTGTTGTATCCAAAGTATTAAAACATTCTTATTTTTCAGGGATAACAAGTTCGATGTTAACAATTTCTCAAAATATGGTTCGTCATAATCGAACTAAATATATTGAGATTTGATATCTTTTAAGGGATTGTTTTTTTAACAAAACTTGAGATGTGTTTAATTAGTCTCAAAGTTAACTCGCTGACATTTGTTCATTTATCACGAGTCTTTTTACCTCATTTCGAGCTTGATTATGACATAATGTATATTGAATGAGGTCTATGTTTGCATTTTGCACGTTTTTTAAAACTTAGCGAAAAATCGGATTTTTGGTTCAAACTTGATTTTGGAAAACAGATGAACCACTTGGCCGATCAAGTGCGCCGACCGGCCGCCCATGCCATCGGCCGACCGGCCGCCGCCATGACCCAACCGTCGCCTGCACCATTTTCAAAGAATAAAATTACTTCGCTTCTTCATTTCGTTATTTTGGTTATTTTCTTCCAAAATCGAACCCTTGCAAATTTCACACACAATTCACCCAAAATGATTTCTTTCTTGTATATTCTATATTTTTGGGTTTATAGTACTGAGTATATCATCCGTATTACTCGACTTCTCCGATTGATTGATAAGTTTAATTCCTCCTTTAAATCTCAATTGGGTTGAACCCTTGAGAAAATGCTTACGTGTTGTTTTTGATGGAATTCTTGTATAATTGTGGTGTGCATGATTATTGTTGATAGATGAATGTTGTAGTATTGAAATTGGTGATGAAAATTTTTGGCTTAAATGTATTACAAAGGCGTTATATATCTCTTTGTTTTATTCGACGCGACGCCAAGTGTTCGACAAAATGCTTCTATGAAAAATTCATCACCTACATGATTCTCTTTGATTTGAAATATCTTATAAGTTTATAGAGATCATGTTTTATCAATCAAATGAGCTTTTGCAAGTCAATTGATCAACTTTTCCCTTTTATTTGGAATTTAAGCTTCAATTTTCAAAAATCTCGATAAATCGATAAATTTGCGACTTTGATATGAATATATGATGTTTTTATCGTGCTAACATTCTTTTGATGATTCCAAAGGGGAGAAACAGGAAAACGCTCATATGCTCAAAGAAGCAAAAACAAGCTCGCAAGAAAAGCTATAATCTAGGGCTCTTGAAAGCCATAAGTCATGAACAATACTTAGTCCATGTGATGTATTATGGACTTTTATGCTTGACTAATGATGTCCGTGACAGGGAGCTTATAAGCTCATGGAATTCAAGCTTAAGTTGTTAAAGCTAAGCTTTTAGCTTTTAGTTGGTTGCTTTAATGCTTGTTCTTTATATGCATGTTGATAGGGGAGCTTGTGCAAAAATGATTTTGTAAAATCTTTGCTCCTACTCTTGTGTGTTGTACTTATGATAAATCTTGCTTATAATGGATTGTTGTTTTAAGACCGGAAAATTTGTTTTGTTTTAAAATCGACCTTCTATAATTGTTTTGGTTTGTAATCATCAAAAGGGGGAGTTTGTTAGATAAATGTTTTTATCATGATTTTGATGATTTTGGTTAAATAAGTTTTTATACCAAAACATTGTTTTTATATGTTGTCCAAATACTCCTAAATGATTTAAAATGTTTTTACTAATTTTGGAGTATTTCTTAGTTTTTAATTTGATAAAAATTGGACAACACTTTTGATGGTTTTGTTTAAATTGGTTTTTACACCAAAACTATATTTATAAATGTTGTCCAAATACTCCCAAATGATTTAAAATGTTTTTACTAATTTTTTGGAGTATTTCTTGAAGTTTATTTTAGATAAAAATCGGACAACATTTCAAATTGGAGGTCGCCGGTCGCCCAAAGCGTCGACTGCACCGGGCAAGGAAAGAAAACACTAAATGTAACAACATCTTGGTCTTGAAAAGGAGGGGACTGGTCCGGGGAGGCCCACGGTCGCCGCACTCGAGGCACGGCCGACCTCCCGACCGGTCGCACCCGCAACCCCTACCCGGATCACACTATTTTTTTTTCAAACGGTCGAAATCTTCAACAGGGCAACCGGCCGCCCTATGCTATTTTGTGACAACAAAGTTATCTTTTTGAAATATTTGACAAAGAAGATTTACTTTTGGTTTTTGTACAATATTTCTACATCTTGTGATCTTCTTTTTGTAGACAAAAGTGAAGATAGAGGAGCCTATGTTGGGAGCCTATGTTGGTGAAGACTTCCCTATAAATAGAGGATGAATTGAAGACACAAGACATAACAACACAAGCAAATACACAACAAGAAATCGCAAATTTCCAAGCTTTCATATTCAACACTCTTGTTGTATTTATAGCCTAAGTATTTCACTTTCACATTTTTGAGGTCAGGCTTTATTCTTGATTACACTTGCACTCAAATTGTAATATTCATTATTGAGTTGTAATCTTGATTTTTGTCATCATTCAACACAAGACATCCTTGTGAGTATTCTTGTGGAAAGAATACACTGGGTGATCTAGGTGATAGGTGTTTCAAGAGTGTGGTGCTCTTGAGGTATTGAAGAATTTGGTATTCTTCAAGGTTCAAGATTGTGGTAATCTTCACAAGGTGCCGTTGGAGATTGTGGTAATCTTCAAGAGAGATTGTGGTAATCTCAAAGGTGGTGCTCTTCAAGGTGATGTTGTAAGGTGTTGTATTAATTGTGGTAATTAATAAAATCTTTTTCTTTTTGAAATCCATCCAGGAGATATCGGGGGTGGTAGAGGTTAGGCCCTGGAAGGTGGGTTGAACCTCTATAAATCGACGCGTGTTGTTTACATTCCGCACAATTATTATTGTCTTGGCGTAATTGATTCGAAAAAGAGGGCGAAATTAAAAAGATGGAGATAATCTATTCACCCTCCTCTAGACTATCGTAGTGTACTGGACTTACACCTAGTTCTCGGATTTGTATACTTAGTTCAATGGAATTGTATACTTAGTTATATAAGTAATTCAAAGTGTAATTGTATACTTAGTTAAATATTTCGTATACTTAGTATTATTTTAATGTATAGTTAGTTCAATGTAATTGTATACTTAGTTAAATGTTTCGTATACTTAGTAAAGTTTTAATGTACAGTAGTTTAGTGTAATTGTATACTTAGTTAATTATTTATGTATACCTAGTAATGTTTTAATGTATTGTTAGTTTAGTGTAATTGTATATTTTTCATTAATTGTTGCACGATTTTATTGTCATATTTGAATAAATTGCAGGTTCGAATGGAAAAGAGAGAAAGAAAAGGTGAATCGCTTGATTATGGGGACGTGATCAATACAAAATCACGCCCCTAATTTTTGGAAGCGATTACTATATTTAATTTCCGGATTCCTATTTTATCCCTTCGTTGTATACTTACTTATGAAATCTTTGTATATATTGTAATATATCTTGGCCATCGATTTACTATTTGGATGGTGTAGATTTAGTCTTATGGACTAACCTATGAAGGTGGTCTCAGGATCCTCCTCCCTATATATATATATATATATATATATATATATATATATGATTTAGATCGGTGAGTCCACATAAGTTACGTGAGTATGTGAGACCAAATCGGAGCGTTGAGTTATTTTTTTAAATGGTCTAGATTAAACAGTTTTTATCATTTTTTAATGGTTAATTTATTTGACAAAAGGACTTTTCGGTAAATCCATCTTATATGATTTATTAGGAAAGAAGTTATATTTGGTAGTGGCTACAATTAAGGGATCGGTTTGACGTGAATCTCTTCAAAATCTCCCCTTGGATAACTTAAAAAGTTCAAAGTCTTCTCACTCAAAAAAACTCCTCTGGCCGAAAAATCGAAGAAGGTTGGTCTCCGATTTGTTTGAACGACACCATCTCCTCGATTGGTCCGAACGTCACCATCTCCGACGTCACCATCTCCTTTGAGTCTTCTTCACTATGTCGACGCCCACACCGTGGAAAAAGGTTTTTTGTTTTCTTCTTCGTTTGGAATTTTTTCGAGAATTTTTAGGTTAAGCCCTTTGTGGTTTTGTTTTCATTGTGATTTGTGTGATAAGTAATCATAATCTATACATTGCTAAAAATTCAAAGAGGTAATCATAATCCATACATTCCGTTTTCATTGTGAATTTTTAGAGAATTTTTGTGATTTGTTGATAATAGATGTCAACAAGCACATCTAATATTGCTTAGGTAGGCTCTTTGAATTCACATCTAGTCGACATCTAATATCATACAAATTCACGATTTACATTGTGATTACCTCACACGATTGAAAAATTCGAAATTGTGATAACATCTTTGAATGATCGAATGATGTGCTTGCTTATTGATTTTATGAATATTGCTTATCTATGTTTTTTTCATCGCTTAGGTAGATTTTCATTGTTTTTAAATTAATAGAACTTTTAATTGAAAAACAAATTTGGGAAATAGAGATTAATTAGGAATGTTCTGTTTTAATTGAAAAAACAAAGTGAGGATATAGAGGTTAAATAGATTGCTACATTTTTATGTATTGAAACAACTTATTGAGGTTTTTAGCAATGCTTATTCAAGTTTGTTTAATTTTTGAGTGGTTGACGTACATGCTTAGTTTGCTATAGGAATGTTTTGAGTTAGTTGCGTATTTTCTTTAATGAATGTTTAGTTTTTCAAAGATAAATATACCGGGTTATTCATAGTTGAGTACATGGACAACTTTTTTTTTTGTTTGGCATCATGACTAATTTGATCCAAAAGCAATAAAACAAGCATATGTAAGCAATACTTAATACATCAATAAGCGCAAGAAACCATATGGACTAAATAAGCAATTTGTTTTATTCCCGAACAATTTGCTCAAAAAGCTCTAAAATAAACATACATAAGCAAAGGCATAATACGTCAATAAGAAGTAAAACATATGGACTAAATAAGCAATTTGCTTGGTTTCTTTGAACAATTTGCTCAAAAGCGAGAAAAAGCTTACATAAGCAAGATTACTTAATGCATCAATAAGTAGTAAAACATATAGACTAAATACGCAATTTATTTGGTTCGAACAATTTGCTAAAAAAGCAAGTAAAACAAGCACACATAAGCGAAGACTTAATACGTCAATAACCAGCCCCAAATTGTTCTCCTTAAATACAAACACACAATAGTGGTGTTAAATTCGCCTTTATTTTTAGCTTCACCGCAAGTGTACGGTGTAGTTTATAGAATAGGGTAGCAAGGTCGTATCCACGGAGACTAATAAATTAATATGCTAAGTATTGAACCAAGATAGTCTTATTTTTATTTAGACGATCGAAATTTGATGATTGTTGTATTGAGATTAAGACAATTTAAATCACTAAAACACAAGATTGAGATAATACAAATGATAGAAGTATCAAGATAATGGAATGGATTTCCGAGTTAAGGTTTCGATTAATAATCCTCTTGTTGTCCGATTAAATCAAAGCCAAGGTTATTATCAATATTCCTATAAGACGATCACAAAACTATTTTATCCTCTCTCTCGAGATGCATATAAAATGTAGATTGAAATACTTATGCTAAAGCATCTCTACTCTCAACATGAAGCATTCAACTCCCAAAAGTTTAAAAGATCAAATATCCTCACAAATATTTACAAACCTCTCGATTCATGCAAATATTTGTGTCGAGTATTCAAGATCTAATATTGAAACTCATCTCTCGAATTATGAATCAATATATCAAACAAGTTAAATCATTGATCAAGTGATAAAACAAGAATAAGCTCAAAATACTCAAATAGGCTTTAAGATAATAACTTCAACTAAGATTAAAACATCCAACAAGAGTTCATTAATCTACTTCCAAAACCCGAAATCTCAAGAGTTTAGCTACACATGATTTCTAAACAACTCATAAACAAATTGTTCAAAGCCATTACAACTAAAATGAAAGATTGAAACTAAAAGAGAAGCAAGAAAACTTAGGAAAGTCGACAATCTCGATATATCTCCGTTCCTTAAGCTCCGATGCAACCCGATTGTCTCCTTGATGTCTTCTTCCAAGAATAGACCCTTGTCTTGTGTTGTAGACCCCAAAATATGTCTCGATTCTCCTTGTGTGCGCCCCAAAAGCCTTTTTTTACTCCCCATCATGTTTAGGGCTTAATGCAACAGATTATGGGATTCAGCACGCAGACGCACGGGTCGTGCGCCCACGCACGGGTTACCCGTGCGCCACCTGCTGAATACCCCAACTCTCTCGTAGGGCGCACGGTGGTGCGCTTGAGCACGGCCTACCCGTGCGCCACTCCGTGAGATATCCCGACTCTCTGTAGGCGCACGGGTGGTGCGTCGAGCACGGCCTACCCGTGCGCCATGCCGCAGCCTTCAATCAACCTTATATAGGGGTGCACGGGTGGTGTCTTGAGGCACGCCCAACCCGTGTGCCCCCTGTTTCTTCCGTGAACGCTCAATTTCGCTCTTTTAGGCTTCACGCGTTTCGTATATCCACTCAATTCTCCGTTTCTACTTTGCTTTCCTCATATCTTATTCAATTAGCTTCAAATATCATGAAATTCCTACAAAATAAGCAAAGTGTAATATCTTTTCCACAAAGAGTGAATATGTAACGTTTAACGCGAGTATATGCATGTTTACTTATCATTATAGCTCGAAATACGCATCAAAACACATGCAAAATTCACGCTTATCAAAATCCCCAAACTTAAATCGTTGACCGTCTCCGATCAACAATATTTAGAACACGATAAAGCATAACAGGAGATAAAGATAATAACAAGACACCAAGAGTCTACAAGAAAATCCAAATTGCTCGTCATGAATGCCGAAAGTACAACTCAATCAAGCCTCAAATCTCTAATCAAAGAACACGCCTCAAATAAAACAAAGTGAAATGCTCTGAATCCAACTCTCAAAATTAAGTGTATACTCTCATCTCACAAGGTTATAGGACGTGTTTACGCTCAAATCAATTCGATGTCGCAAAATTACCATAGCTTGCAATTTGTCTCATATCTCCGCCACGAGAGTGTATGCAATTTGTGAATCATAAAGGACTTTCTCATTTGGTTGTAATGAAGGCTCTTTGGTTTAGGTAGGAGATTTTTGGATAAAGTGATGAAACTCGAGTGTATAAACCGATGAGCATATCAATCATTTTCATTATAATCCCATATGCTACTCCAATCATCCCTCATTTTTATCAACTTCATTTATCTCCATTTCCGTCTTTTCTTTTGAGAATCACCTCCATTCACAATCCTTCGCCCCAAGTTTATCCACTTTTTCAATCTTTTTTTCATTTGTGCATTTTCAACATCTTTCCTTCCTCTTTTTATTCCATTTAACCAAGTATGCCCAATTATTCAATTTTTGAATTCCCACCCATTCAACCTCGTTCATTTCCTTTTACTCAACGTTATACATTCGAGTTTAAGGTGATGGAAATATAGTAAGATCAAGGGTTAAATTTTTGTGGTTATCAAAGAAATAAGGCTATAGGCTCAACTTGGCTAACTAGGATTTTTCACATTTTTAGGTAGGCAAAAGGTATGAAAGGCTAACAAAGATGGCCTTTAATCACATTCACAATTCACATACACATGTGGCCTTGACAGAGATACCCAAGCAAGTTCTAGAATTTTAATCAACATGAATGATACACTCAAATTACAACAAGATCGCACAAGATATAAGCAGTAAAGGCTCAAAGCTCACAGGCTTGTCAAAATGTAATTCAAAGCATCACACCAAGTTTTTCATATCAACATGCTCAAAGTTATCAATTCGAGGCTCAATCAATCCATAAACAGCATCCAATCCCAACAATATGAATTCTCAATCAACACACAAACAACAAGTTGCACATGCTTGGTCAACACACTCTCTAACCACTACTAAAGCAATAGACGCTATAAAGCTATAAACGTGCTCTAATGCAAATGCAATCTAGAGTGCTCTAATGCAACTATATGAAAACACAAAATGCATGATTTTTTTTTTTTTTTTTTTTTTTTGTATCCACACTTTTCATATATTAAAATACTATCTCTCCCCCCAAACTTGAATGAAATTATAGTGTTCTAAGGGGAAAAATAGAATTTCAATAACAAAAAGTGGGGATATACTCCAATTATCATGCGGCGGTGGTGGGAAGTGGCCTTGAGAAATATGCCACATTTGAAGTCTGTTGGAGCACTTGCCACGTCTCCTCGAACGCATTTGCCCGATCGCTCGTGAACGCGAGAAAATCAGCCCTATGTTGCCTTAAATCCTCTCCTTGCCGCCTCAACTCTTCTTCTTGCCGCCTCAAGTTCTCCCCAAACGCATAAAACATGTCTTGAAAATTGGCGTCGCGATGGGGTCCTCCATCGTGAGACGGACCGGGCGATCTCCGCTTTGAGAATGTCGAGGATAATCGCCTCCGTGTGAGGACTCGGGTATATCATACCCAATTTGGGGATGATGAGGTTCCATCCCCATTTCGCTGCGTCCATGTATCTCATCCTCCTCCTCCTCCACCATATCTTCTTCATCCAAGAAACCTTCAACTCTGGCTTCTTTCTGACTCTATAGCCTCATTAATTCGGTTATGTGCGTCGAGTTCATTAAGAAGTTGGTGGTGTCCATCAATGTATCAACGGTGGTGTATGGTGGGTTAGGCAACGGAAATGAAGCACCTTTCTTTTGTAAAAGCACCAACTGTTTTCTTCATTCGCTATGAACTTCATATGGTGCAACGATGCCAAATTAACCCGAAAAGTGTCTTTGCCGGGATAGGCTCCAAGCCTCGAAAATCGACATTGAAATGCCGGGATAGGGGTAATGAGGCCCCTATAGAAATCGTACCCTTCCCGCCTAGCTAATCTGCTCAATTTGCGGCAAAATTAACGGTGTTGTAGGGGGTGTACGTGACCATACACCGGAGGAGATAGAGTTCTTTAGTCGTCATCCCTCCAATGTTTTCTCGGCGAATACAGAGGAGGCGATCCACGCGTTGTATATACCGAAAACCGGATTAGGATCCAAGAGGCTTTATGTCCGCGCGGCATACAACATTGGCCCCGTTTGTGGTGTTTCCACAAGCATTCTCCAAGTCGTATTGATCATAATGGGGCATCGGGGGGTACGAGCGTTTGTTGGGACTCGAAAATGGTGTTCAATTGGGTCATAGAGAGTTGTCTACGAACATTCCCCAACCGAAATTTTATCATATACGGTTCGAAGGTCGCCTTGTCCGAGTACTTCCACGGTACTCAAGAACTCCAATGTATACTTTTTAAATGTCGGCCACCTTCGCTCATGAAGTTCGTCCATCCTACCTGGCGAAAAGACGCCACACGTCCTCATGTATCCCCAAAGTTTGGGTACAATCATTGTCGGCGTAGCGAGATGGAGCTATTTGGCGACCGATCAAGCGATTCCATCGCTCAATATCATCGGCATTTGTCAAGTTGACCCCATATGCCTGGATTGCTTTTGGTCGACCTCGGCGGTGCCACGTCGCGCGTTGCCGCCCAGCGTGCACGTCTCCTTCCACTGTGGGTTTCTTCGCTCGCCATAAGGAATTTGTACCGAATACATTCTATTAGCATCCCAATATCATCAATGACAACAACAAAGTAGGGAATTAAAGCTAACATCTTAGGTGATGCAAATTCACATGCTCAAGTCACTTTGATCGATCAACTACCCCAAACAAACAAAAATTATGGCCATTCTCGACAAATATTAACTCAAATACACATTGGCCATGCCTTATTCATCAACAATTCACCCTAAATCTCCTCAATTATACAAGCCCACAAGGTGTTTGTTAATTTGCCTCAAAGAATAATTCACATCATTTATAGCAAAATATCAAAATACACACCTACCATGCTCCTTAATACATAATTAACAACGAATTGACAAGGAGAAATGGTGTTCTTACCGGAATTTTCTAAGTTAAACTCAAGTGGAAGATTTGAACCCTAGGTGCTTTTGTTCACAATTCTTCAAGCACATTCAAATTTGATGCAAAGTGAAGCTCAATTGTGATGGGGGAGGTGTTATGTAGAAGAATTCAAGTGAAAACTAGGAGAAATTTTCGAAAACTAGGGAGGATTCGAGAGGCGCGCGAGGTGAAGGGTTTGAAATGAAGAACAGCTTTTTTAAAACCGCCCAATTTATCCTTCTTTCTCGCAAGGCGACGGGTCAGTATGGCCGACGCACGGTAACCCGGCGCCACCCCGTGAATTTGCCCAACTCTCTTCAAGGGCGCACGGTCGTGCGATACGCACGGCTACCGTGCGCACTTGTACAAAGAATTCGGCTTTTTTTTTTTTTTTTTTTTTTTTTTTTTCCAAATCACACTCATTAAAAGAATTACACAAATCAAATCACTCAAATCACATAATCGTGAAACTAAACACACACAAAAATGAAAATCACACGAAAACCGTTGGGTTGCCTCCCAACAAGCGCTATATTTAACGTCTTTAGCTTGACGCCTGTTTTGTTAAATTACGGATCGCGCAAGGTGGTGGATGTCACATCCTCTTTATTCCCGGTGGAAATAGTGCTTAATCCGTTGGCCGTTTACCATGAAAGTCTCGCTTCTTTTGTCAACAATTCTACAATCCCAGGTGGATTCAACACTTTCTTTATAACAAATGGCCCCGACCACTTGGACTTGAGTTTTCCGGGAAGAATTTAAGGCGTGAATTGTATAGAGCACCGGTTCTCCCGGTAAAAACTCTCTTTTCTTGATCATCTTATCATGCCACCGCTTGGTTCTTTCCTTGTAAATTCTTGAATTTTCGACGCTTCATCCCGAAATTCCGCTATCCGATTCAAATGGAGCAACCTTTCCTCACCGGCTTTCCGAAAATCCGTATCGGTTTCTTTACCGCCCAAAATGCTTTGTGCTCCAATTCTACCGGTAAATGGCATGACTTCCCAAATACAAGTTGATATGGAGATGTGCCCAACGGTGTCTTATATGCGATTCGTATATGCCCTGTGGCATCGTCTAATTTTAACGCCCAATCCTTTTGGTTGATGTTCACCGTCTTTTCAAGGATTTGTTTGATCTCCCCGTTGGCCACTTCCGCTTGTCCGTTGGCTTGTGGATGATATGCCAATGCGACTTTATGTTTGACCCCATATTTGGCCAACAAGTTGCTCATCAATTTGTTTACAAAATGCGACCCTCCATCACTAATTAACGCTCTTGGAGTGCCAAATCTAGTAAAGATGTTTTTCTTAAGGAATCGCATTACAACTTGAGCATCATTTGTTTTAGAAGGAATTGCCTCTACCCAACGGGATACATACTCCACAGCAAGTAGAATATATTGATAACCTAAGAAGACGATGGAAATGGGCCCATAAAGTCAATCCCCCACATCGAACAACTCCACTTCAATTACGTTGGTTATTGGCATCTCGTGCTTCCGTGAAATGTTTCCCATTCGCCGACACTGTCACATTGTTGTACAAACAAATAATCTCATTAAATAAAGTGGGCCAATATAGCCCACTTTGCAATACCTTCGGCGGTGCGAGTGGGACCAAAATGTCCGCCGGATGGTGAAGAGTGACATCGTTGTAGACTCCTCCCATTCTTCTTGAGGCACGCATCTCCTTATGATTTTGTCCGCGCACCTCTTAAAGAGTAGGGGTCATCCCACATGTAGAACTTTACATCATGTAAGAATTTCTTCTTTTGATACGGTGATAGATCCGGAGGTAGAACTCAAATGCCAAGTAGTTGACAAAGTCCGCATACCATGGGAACTTTGCCTCAAGCATGAGTAATCTTTCATCAGAAACTCCTCTTTATCAATCCCGTACCTTTTTTTCTCCTTCTTGATTTTCTAATAGCGGCTGGATGGTCCGCTACCACGTTCGCATCCTTTTGGGTCCTTGATTTCCACGTCAAACTCTTGTAACAATAAGATCCATCGAATCAACCTCGGTTTGCATCCTTCTTGTCAAAGAGGTATTTGATAGCCGCATGGTCAAGATGCGACAATCGTCTTCGCCCCGATCAAGTAAGATCGAATTTATCGAACGCGAAAACAATCGCCAACATTTCTTTTCGGTTGTGGTATAATTTGTTGAGCATCGCCCAACGCTCGACTTGCATAGTAGATGGATCGGAACAATTTTTCCCTCTTTTGACCAAGAACAGCCCCAACAGCATAGTCGCTTGCATCACACATTAGCTCAAATGGTTGGCTCCAATCTGGGGCGACGAGTATAGGTGCGGTCACCAATGCTGTCTTCAACATTTCGAACGCCTGCAAACATTCATTGGAAAAAATGAAAGAAAGATCTTTTTCAAAGCAATTGGCTCAATGGCTTAGAAATTTTAGAAAAGTCACGGATAAACCTTCAGAAAATCCGCATGGCCCAAAAGCTCCGAATGGCTTTCTCATTTGTGGGAGGTGGTAGCTTCTCAATTGCTACAATCTTTGCCCGATCAACTTCCAAACCGCGTAAGAGACTCGATGACCAAGTATAATGCCATCGCGTACCATAAAATGGCACTTTTCCCAATTTAGTACTAAATTGGTCTCTTCACATCATCGCAAAACTAGGGAAAGATTGTGAAGACAATTATCAAAAGAATCCCCGAACACGGAGAAATCGCCCATAAACACCTCCATAACTTTTTCAATAAGATCGTGAAATATAGCCATCATACAACGTTGGAAAGTGGCAGTGCATTACATAAACCAAATGGCATCGTCGAAATGCAAATGTGCCATACGGACATGTAAATGTTGTTTTTTCTTGGTCTTCCTAGGCGCAATCATGATTTGATTGTACCCGAATAACCATCTAAAAGCAATAATAATCATAACCTCGCAAGACGATCCAACATCATATCGATAAAGGGGAGGGGAAAGTGATCTTTTCGAGTGGCATCATTAAGTTTTCTATAATCAATACATATTCGCCACCGTGCAGAACAATTCTAGTAGCAATTTGTTCTTCATTTTCATTTTTTACCATCGCATGTTACCCCCTTTTTTTAAGACCACTTGTACAGACTCACCCATGAACTATCGATATCGCGTAAATGATCCGCATCCAACCATTTCAATACTTCCTTCCTAACCACATCTTGCATAATAGGGTTTAGCGTTCTTTGGTTTTGCATCGATGGTTTATAAACATCTTCCATCCGAATTTTATGCATCACAATGGATGGACTTATGCCTTTTAAATCAGAGTTATAGACCAGCCTAGTGCCGACTTATGTTTTCGTAAAACCCTTAACAGTTTATCAAGTTGGGTAGGAGTGAGAAGAGATGAAACGATTACGGATTTGCATTATTTGTCCCTAGGAATGCATATTTGAGGTGTTCGTGTAATTGCTTGAGTTCCGAGGTGGTGTTGTGATTGAGTCTCACGCACGGCTGCCAAGGGGCCTGGCGCACGGCCGCGTGCGCTCTTCAGAGAGTTCCATCGTTATTCTTCAAAGATCACGCACGGGCGCGTGCGTGGGCGCACGGGCCGCGGCGTTCTTCAGAGAGTTCCATCGTTTTCAAAGATCACGCACGGGGCGGACGTGCGTGGGCGCACGGGCCGTGTTGTTCTTGAGAGTTCCATCCTTTTTTTCTCGGCTTTTGCGTTTTCTCTTGCGCTATTAGGTAGTTCCTGCATATGATCTAAGGCACAAACATAGTCGTACAAATCTTGGTTATCAAAATCAAGTACAACACTCGACATTGAGCACGAGTGGGTTAGACCAAATTCCAAATCATCTGTAGACAATGTATGATCAACATAATCCTCAATGCATGAACTAACTATATCCAAAAAATTACAATTCTCTACCGAATCATGAAATTTCATTGCCTTATAAATAGAAAATAAAACATGCTCATCATTAACACGTAATGTGAGCTCCCCTTTTTGCACATCTATTAAGGCTTTACCCGTTGCTAAGAAAGGACGTCCAAGTATCAGTGGAACGTCTTGATCTTCTTCCATATCCAAAACCAAGAAATCCACGGGGAATATAAATTTATCAACTTTTACCAGTACGTCTTCAATAATTCCCCTTGGATACGTAAGTGATCGGTCGGCAAGTTGCAATGTCACCGTAGTTGGTTTCACGTCGCCTAATTCAAGTTTCCTGAAAATGGACAAAGGCATCAAGTTAATACTTGCCCCCAAATCACATAACGCTTTATTAAAGAAATTACCACCAATAGCACAAGGGATAGTGAAACTCCCCGGATCTTTCAGTTTTTGTGGTAACTTCCTTTGGATAATTGCACTACATTCTTCCACAAATTCACCGTTTCAAAGCTTGTCATCTTCCGCTTTTTGACATCACATCTTTAAGAAATTTCGCATAGTTCTAAGCATTTGTTCTAATGATTCGCAAAAGGAATGTTAATGTGCAATTTCTTAAATATATCAAGGAATTTGGCAAATTGATCATCAAGCTTTTTCTTTTGAAATCTTTGAGAAAGGGAAGAGATATAGACAACTTAGGTATATTCAAGCTAGATGATGATTTTAGCTTTTTCACCGTTTGTTCCGCCTCTTTGTTCTCTTCTTTCCCATTTTCTTCAATACCATCCTTCATCACGGAGTCTCTTGCTTCGGCCTAGATGCTTCATCCGAAAGTTTCGGATTCCGCATTTTTCTTTAGGCCCTTCATATTCCGCATCGTCGTAAACGAATCGCCTTGCATTGTTCCTCAGGATTCATTTCCGTATTACTTGGAAATTGACCCTTTTGATGTTGACCACCCATTATTGTAGCCAATTGACCCACTTGAGTCTCCGTTCTTTATCGAGCTTGTCATTTGTTGTTCTAATTTATCCATCCGAAGGTCTTGCTTAGCTAGCGGCTCCTCGTGTCATTCATGACAAAGATTAGATTGATTTATGAAAGAGGTGAGTGCATCTTCCAACGACGATTTGCCTTCCCATTACCGCCTCCACTTGAAGCATTAAAGCCCGGCGGAGGTTGTAACACATTCTTTGTATTCGCATAGGAGAAATTTTCATGATTTCTCAACCCGGATGGTAGTGCGTTGGTTTGAATTATTCCGGAAATTGTTGAAATTCCGGTTATTCACATAATTTACCTCTTCCATCGGATATAGAAGAGCTTCGCTACCCGTGCTCGTGCGCTTCTCGCCTTTTCGTAAATACATTCAATTGAGTTGTCAAAGCCGCTACTTGTGCCGACAATGTTTTGATAGTGGTCCGAATCGAGATTTCGCTACTCGTTGTACATTGGATCTTTCGGATGGCCATTGGTAATCGCTCATGGCCATTTCCTCAAGAAGATTTAAGGCATCTTGTGGAAACCTTGCCAACAATGCTCCTCCACCGCGGCATCTACAAATGCTCTAGTCCGCCCCATTAAACCATTGTAGAAGAAACATAATGTTGATCCTCCTGAAACCCATGTTGCGGACATCTACGTAATAAATCCCGAAACCTTTCCCAAGCCTCGCAAAGGCTCGAGTCGAACCGTCGGAATTGAGTGATCTCGCTTTTGAGCCGCAAAGTTTTGCTCGGTGGAAAGAATTTAAACAAAAACTTTTGGCTGGGCCGTCCCATGTGCTTACACCGCCTTGCGTCAAAGTACCCAACCAATTTCTCGCCTTATCCCGTAAAAAGAGAATGGGAACAGCGCATTCTTATGGCGTCATCCGAGACTCCGTTCATCTTGATCGTATTGCATATTTGGATAAAATGCGCAAGGTGAGAGTTAGGATCTTCATTTGCAAACCCCAAATCGATTTTGTTGCACCATATTGATTAGTGCCGGTTTGAGCTCGAAGTTGTTGGCATTGATGGGAATATGGGCAATACCACCGTAATTACGATTCGTTTGTGGTCGAAAGTAATCACGAATGGCTTGTTGTTGAACCCAGATCGGTAACTCGTTTCCACCATTGTTTGGCGGATTGGTAACTCATTCAAATCCCCATTATCGGATTGTGTTGTCTTTCATTTCGCCTAGTGGTAAAGATCGATCCTCCTCGCGAAAGCCTCAACTTAGATAAGCGGTATTAAGTCCCCCGCATAGAGCGCGTGTTCATACACTACCCGGACCAAACTAGAAGAAACAAGTCAAATAATGTGGAATTCAAGTCACACAAAAAGAAAAACAAAATAAATAATAAAAAAATGTCTAAATTAAGAATAATTTATCTATCGCAATATTAGCACCAAAAATTGTATTAGTCCAAGAACGCGCCAAAAACTTGTTCGCCTTATTTTTAGCTTCACCGCAAGTGTACGGTGTAGTTTATAGAATAGGGTAGCAAGGTCGTATCCACGGAGACTAATAAATTAATATGCTAAGTATTGAACCAAGATAGTCTTATTTTTATTTAGACGATCGAAATTTGATGATTGTTGTATTGAGATTAAGACAATTTAAATCACTAAAACACAAGATTGAGATAATACAAATGATAGAAGTATCAAGATAATGGAATGGATTTCGAGTTAAGGTTTCGATTAATAATCCTCTTGTTGTCCGATTAAATCAAAGCCAAGGTTATTATCAATATTCCTATAAGACGATCACAAAACTATTTTATCCTCTCTCTCGAGATGCATATAAAATGTAGATTGAAATACTTATGCTAGCATCTCTACTCAACATGAAGCATTCAACTCCCAAAAGTTTAAAAGATCAAATATCCTCACAAATATTTACAAACCTCTCGATTCATGCAAATATTTGTGTCGAGTATTCAAGATCTAATATTGAAACTCATCTCTCGAATTATGAATCAATATATCAAACAAGTTAAATCATTGATCAAGTGATAAAACAAGAATAAGCTCAAAATACTCAAAAAAGCTTTAAGATAATAACTTCAACTAAGATTAAAACATCCAACAAGAGTTCATTAATCTACTTCCAAAACCCGGAAATCTCAAGAGTTTAGCTACACATGATTTCTAAACAACTCATAAACAAATTGTTCAAAGCCATTACAACTAAAATGAAAGATTGAAACTAAAAGAGAAGCAAGAAAAACTTAGGAAAGTCGACAATCTCTCGATATATCTCCGTTCCTTAAGCTCCGATGCAACCCGATTGTCTCCTTGATGTCTTCTTCCAAGAATAGACTTGTCTTGTGTTGTAGATCCCAAAATATGTCCGATTCTCCTTGTGTGCGCCCCCAAAAAGCCTTTTTACTCCCCATCATGTTTAGGGCTTAATGCGGCAGACATGGGATTTCAGTACAGACGACGGTCGTGGCGCCACGCACGGTTACCCGTGCGCCACCTCGCCGGAATACCCCAACTCTCTGTAGGCGCACGGGTGGTGCGTCTGAGATGGCCTACCCGTGCGCCACTCCGGTGAGATATCTCGACTCTCTGCAGGCGCACGGGTGGTGCGCCGGAGCACGGCCTACCCGTGCGCCATGTCAGCCTTCAATCAACCTTATACGGGGTGCACGGTGGTGTCTTCGAGGCACGCCCAACCCGTGTGCCCCCCTGCTTTTTCCGTGAACGCTCAACTTTCGCTTCTTTTAGGCTTCACGTTTCGTATATCCACTCAATTCTCGCGTTTCTACTTTGCTTTCCTCATATCTTATTCAATTAGCTTCAAATATCATGAAATTCCTACAAAATAAGCAAAGTGTAATATCTTTTCCACAAAGAGTGAATATGTAACGTTTAACGCGAGTATATGCATGTTTACTTATCATTATAGCTAAATACGCATCAAAACACATGCAAAATTCACGCTTATCATGTTCCATATGCGACAATTATTCGTTAGACAAGCATTATGAGTATATTATATAAGCATATTGTTTTTTTGCATAACATCACAATTTCTATTCAAAGAAACTATATTTAATGTGAGAACGCAAAATATAGTAAATAAATAAGCAACATTTTTCATATTCACAAGCAATTATTTATGTACAACTAAGCAAAGATTCTAAACAATTGTGGGTAATTGGTTGTATTATGGGTAACTGCTTCTATTTTAATGGGATTTAATTGGGTTATCGAGATTATGATCAGGATCCGAAAGATAAGATGGCACCAATGGTGGGTAACTCCTATTTTCATGGGATTTACTATATTTAGGCGCCTCCCTATTTTTATGTGGACTAATTTGCCCCCAATTTAATTTTATCGGATTTTTTATAAATATTAAACACATTTAATACTAGCCATTGAAATAAGTAGATATGTGGTCTAGATTTGGTCCTACGTACTCATATAATGCTTGGGTCCTATATAATCCTCCCCCTATATAGGAATAGGATCAAATGAGACCACATTATTAGAGTGAGACAATGTGGACTAATCCTGTCAACAAATTTCAAATTTTAGATGGTTGAGATTTACCCAATTTAATGGCTTTTTTAGTTTATTTTAAATCAAGCAAAGGGTAAGATTGTAATTGTATAATTAGACAGTTTTAATTCATTTGGTAACTGTTCCTAATTGATTCTTATCCCCCCAATTCTCTCATCAATTTCAATACGAATTTTACACATTCATTTTCTGGGAATTTGAGGTACCCCAAAAAGAAGAAGAAGAAGAAGCTACAGTTCATATGTTTCGCCAATGGAGGAGTTGCAGAGTGCAATACAGGGTGCGACTGCGCATTGCAAAAACTCCAATCCCTATATATATATTTGTATATTCGCTGTATCATTTGTTTTTCAAAATTTTCGATCGATAATGGATTTATCGAGTCCAACAGAGTCAATGGCGGCTGAATCCCCGTACAAAGTGTTGCTCGAAGCGGCGTCATTGATTCCAATTTCTCACTATCTATTGAGATTTTCGTTGATCTTGATTGTAGTTCTATATAATTTTCTCGAAATTCATATTTTGCAAGATTTAATCACTGGGTTCAGGGACCGGTGGTTAAACTTTTGTTAATGGAGGTTCTAGGTTTTTACTAGTCGAAGAAGGATGATTATGGTTTATATGTTTGATATATACTTATATTTTAGTATAGGTTATCATTTGTATACTTGGTTTTTTTTGATGTATACATAGTCTGATTTCATTGTATAATTAGACATAGTTTATCGTATAGGTAATTTGATATTATTGTATAGTTAGACATAGTTTTACTATATAGGTAGTCTAATTTTGTTGTACAGTCATGGTTACTGTATACATAGTATGATTTTACTGTATAGTTAGACATAGTTTACTGTATAATAATTTAGTTAATTGATTTGTGTCTATTAGTTGTTGATTTTTTAATTATTGTTATATGGTATACCGTAATTATTAGTCCTTTAGAATAATCTTGTTAATTGATTCCTTAATTCACGGTCTCCACATATTTTTGTTTGACAATTGTAATATGCAGTACAAATTTTAAATATAAAGTATAATAGTGTTAAATATACAGTAAATATATGTTAAATATACAGTACAATAATGAGCGTGATTTTCTATCTCTCTATAATCGATTTACTTAATTCACGGTCCCCACATGCTAATGAGCGTGATTCTCTCTCTCTCTCTCTCTCTATATATATATATATATATATATATATATATATATATATATAATCGATTCCTTAATTCATGGTCCCCACATGTTTTTGTTTGACCATTTTAATATGTATTAAAATTATGTTAAACATGCAAGATAATAGTGTTACATATACAAGAAATATATGATAAATGTACAATATAATCGCATGGTATCACTTACATTTTTAAGGGTATTGACCGGGTTCGAACCTGGTATCTTTCAGTTTATTTGAAATTTATCCCCTCTTCTCCAACCACTGCTTTCCAATTGATTAAAAAAAAAGATATCTTGGCAGAGCACATGCGTGATTTTTCTCCCCAAAGATGATTCTCTCTCTCTTTCTCTCTCCCCCAATAATCGATTCCATATTTGGACGGTCCCAACATGTTTGACAATTTTACCCTTTCTAGGATTTAACTAAATGGTTAATGTATAATGTATTATTATTCCAAATTATTCATAGCCTTTGATGTAAATGGGGAGGATTGAGATTAATCCACACTGCTTTCACCATAAAATGTGGTCTCATTGGATCCTCTCCATATATATATATAGATTAGTTCAAATGAGATCAATCCTTTAGGTTAGTCCATAAGAACACTTATGGACTTTTGATTTAAAATTTTGGATGGTGTAGATCATTTTAGTTAATTTAGCTTATAATGGTATAATTGTACTTTTATATTTAATCGATTATGTTAATTGGACGGTTATTAGCTATTTTTAAGGAAACATAATCCTACCTTTTCGCTTAACCGATTTTTAGGAGAAAAATCATAAACTTCAAGCATTTTTTCAAAAATGATACTTCTTTCCGCCATATTTGTGAACAATGCTTTATTGTATACTTAGTTCAATGAACTTGTATGCTTAGTCATGTTTTATTGTATATTTAGTTCAAAGTGGATTTGTATACTTGGTTCGGTGGAATCGTATTCTTAGTTATATAAGTAGTTTAGTAAGTAGTTTAGTGAATTTGTATACTTAGTTTTGTGGATTTGTATACTTAGTTCAATGGAATTGTATACTTAGTTATATAAGTAATTCAGTGGAATTGTGTATTTAGTTAAGTGTAATTGTATACTTAGTTAAATATTTCTATATACTTAGCAATATTTTAATGTATAGTTAGTTCAATGTAATTGTATACTTAGTTAAATGTTTCTATTTACTTAGTAATATTTTAATGTATAGTTAGTTTAGTGTAATTGTATACTTTTCATTAATTGTTGCATGATTCTGTTGCCATATTTGGAATAATTTGCAAGTTCGAATGGGAAGAGAGAGAAAGGAAAGGTGAATCGCTTGATTATGGGGACGTGATCAATACAAGATCATGTCCCTAATTTTTAGAAAGCGGTTACATTATATTTAATTTTCTCGGATTCCTATTTTACCCCTTCGTTGTATACTTACTTATGAAATGCCGCATATATTATAATATATCTTGGCCATTGATTTACTATTTAGATGATGTAGATTTGGTCCTATGGACTAACCTAGAGGGTGGTCTCATCCCTCCCTAGAATTTAGGTAGAATTAGTAATTACCAATAACTAGAATTTAGGTAGAATTCTTGTAATTGTTGCAATACACTTGGTCTTTTTAATAAAAAGAGGGGATTTCAAGTCTTAAATGACCATGCCACCTTAATTTGCACTAATACTAACTCGTCTATTTCAAATATGAAAATAATTCATGATGATGACTATTTCAATTACAACCAAAACAAGCCGCCGAGAAGGATTCGAACCTATGACTTGGAGATTGCAAATGCATCCCAACACTCCGTCCTTCGTTTTTCAATTTCTCTCATTAATGGGAGTCGGTTTCCCCTCTGGTGGGAGTAGATTTTTCCTGTCGGAGGGAGTTAGTTTGCTTTTACATTCATCTTCTTGCTCTTTTTTTTTTTTTTGTTTCAGATCTATTCAGATACTAGTAGATTTATTCTTTTGGGGACCTCATTCGGTGTTCTTCATGAGTCTATGACAAATCTGCAAATTAGAAAGAAGTCTGATGTAGATCACCCAAAACTTGTTTGGAACTGGAAACAATTATTCATCCAACCAAGAATCACAGTCCACTGAGTTTGATCTGATGCTTTACGATCTATTGTATCTGTTTACTTTTTAGATTTTTTTTTCGTCTCACTTTCTTCACTTGTTTGAAAGGTGAGAGTTTCTTGGACTTTTCTCATTTGATTTTAGGATATTGTATATATCTTGTTTGTTTCGTATTTATTCATAAAAATACAATTTACTTGCTATAAAAAATACTATTATTATAATTTGAAACAAACTATTATAATTAAAGATCTAGTCTCCTGTCAGACCGTCTAACGGATCTAGATCCATTAGACGTGTCTAAATATCCTACCCATCGCCCCGCCCTGACCCGGATTCGCCCAAAAAAAAAAAAAAAAAAAAAAATAAAAACCCCACTTTCATCACGTTATCTCCTCTCTCGCTCTCTCTCTCCTTCTCTCTAATATACATGTCTGTGTGTATATTTATGTATATCTACATCCATAGGCCTATCTTGTGCCCTTCGAGACCATTTATCATAGCAATTTCTATATTAGCAAATTTTTATAATGACATGTCGCCACTTTCCTCCACAAGTATCCTTAGAATCGATGACAAAGAAAGATCCCATCATTAGAAATCATATCAACTGGTTGCAACAGATCCCTAACACTTGAGAATACCGCACATTCGAAACCAAAATTTAATGATAATTCAAAAAGGAATACTAATACTACTAATACATTTTAGAAGAATCGCTAATACTTTTTGAAGAACGGCTAATACTTTTCGAAAAGAAATCGTTAATACATTTAAGGAGAAAAATTTAATTATATTTAGGGAAACTACTAAAATACTATCCAATGAACTACTAATACTTTTTCAAGAACTACTAATACTTTTTGAGGGATCGCTTAATACATTTCTTGTGAGTATATTTAGGTGAAATACTAAAATACTCTTCAGGGAATTACAAATACATTTCAGAAGAACAACTAATACTTTTTAGAAGAACAGCTAATACTTTTCAGAAAGATTGTTAATACCGGTGGTCCCTGGGGAACTACTAATACTTTTCAGAAGAACTGCTAATACTTTTTTAGAAGGACGACTAATACTTTTCAAAAGGACTGTTAATACATTCAGGAGAAAAATTTAAATATATTTAGGGAAACTACTAAAATACTCTCCAGGGAACTACTAATACTTTTTCGAGGAACTATTAATACTTTTTTGAAGGATCGCTTAATATATTTTGGGAGTATATTTAGGAGAAATACTAAAATACGCTTCAAGGAACTACAAATACATTTGTAAGAATCGCTAATACTTTTTAGAAAGACAAAGTAATACTTTTTCATAATGACGTTAATAGTAATGGTCACCAAAACTACTAAAACACACTACTTCTACTATTATGGAAATGCAATAGGGCCCTCATGGCCGATCCGTCTAACAAGTCGTCTTCGCTAAACGGTCTACCAGGAATTTTTGTGATCATTAAATTGATGTAGACCGTAATAAATTATTTTTAAAAAAAATCAAGAATTTGAAATAAAAAAATGAATCAAAACCAAATTCAACATGGCTGTAAACTCGGATAAAATTACCAACAAAACAATCATGTCAAACATTTCTCGTCATGACAGAAAAATATAATAATAATAAAGAACCATTTCAATTTTCAACACACAAGAACTGCACCTGCACCCTTATCTACTGAGCCAACTCAAGGGTACTACTCCTGAGTCAATACCCGAACCACCACCATGCACGGGTTGTTTTACACGCGGTTCGTTCTTGACTCACCACCCCCTAAATGGCTACTCTTAATACCTCAAGTAGATATCAATTTTCAAACATCACAACAAGGAGAAACTGCCACGTCTCCGCCACCACCATCACCGCCGCCACATCCCCACCACCACCCAACTCCTTATTCAAATTTTTTCACCGACACACAAATACCCAAAAAGAAAACCCTAGCCACGTCATCAAATGTGATCCCAATTTAAAAAAGAAAAAGAAAAATAGAAGCCAGAGTTAGGTAGGCCCCACGAAGTTCAGCTCTCGCATTGAAGAGCGGCCTTGATTTTCTGCACGGTGCAAGAGATGAGATTATTGACGGTCTCCACCGATTCCACCGTGAGCTTGGCCGTAGGGAGGCTGTTCACCAGGATCTGAAACGCAACAGTCAAGAGCGACCCACCAACTCTATGGCCCGGCGGCCCACCATTGCTTGAGGGCCCATCGCCCATCGGCCCATCAGGCACGATAGCGAATCCTGATGGAAGCAGCGCCACGTAGGCGGAATCTCCACCGTTCATCACCACGTGCATTGCCGGGATGTCAACTGGCGCGTACACAACAAGCGAGCCGCCGCGTCTATGCATGTCTCCTGGAGTATGAGCATGCTGCTTTGATTCGAGTGCATGGCCTGTCGGTAAAATTACTGAATTAGCCAAGCCATCGTCCTTTTTTTTTTTTTTAAATTCTTTTTGAGTAAAATTACCCCTCGAGGATAAAAGGATCTGACTTGTAAGTCAACCCCACTGCTATGACTTTTTATGAATTAGACAGAAGGGCCAGGGGCTGACTCATAAAACTTTTGACAGGCATCATGGATTTGACTTTTATCATACGATTTTACTACAGGTTAGAAAATAAAGACCACAACATTGGATCTGCCAAATGCCAATGGGTTGTCCTTATGGGTGGTTCCAAATTCCATCTTTGTCCTATTTAATCAGATTCATTTCTACCATGCTTTAGGGCCTGACCAACAAAATGATTGAGGGCACATGCGTCATTTCACTATTTTCTACTCTCGTCGACTCGAAAACATGAATATTGAAAAGCCCTAAGAATACGTTGCCTACGTTAAATTTGTGTAAAATATGTATCAGGGGTGGCATTTGAAATTTAACACAAATTTACATAAATATTCAATGAGTGCAATATAATCTTAGTCGTTTTTTATGTTATACTTACTCTGTAATTGATAAATTAATGCATTTTTATGATATATTTTTGTTCATTAAGGGCACCTAACAGTTATATGATTTATCTTATGTCTTTATAGCATTTTTCAATTTGTAAGTATATTTATTTTGTAATTATATTTATATATAAAATGTAACTATATTTATTTTGTAATTGATTACTTTTGTTTTTGTTTTTGTTACTTTCTTTGTTAAAATGGACCAATTAATTTGTATGGATAGTGATGTATTAATTACCAGGCATGTATTGCAAGGTGAAATAAAGACTTACACTTGCACGTAGGAGTGAAACACAATTGCCATGATCTTGGCCTTTAGCAATATGAGCCATTTCTTGCATGGGGCCGCCGTTGGAGAGTATGTCCCACTCGCTCCTCAAATGTTCGTTCCGTAGGAAATCAAACAGCCTCTGAGGCGACACCGCAGCCAAACGGAAGTGGCGGCGCCAGCACGATGCCCGGCGGCTCACCAGGGTCGCCGACGCTCTTCCTTGTCATAACACGGACATCCTCGTCCACATTCTCCGTGCGGAGTTTGTTCCATTTATGGACTGTCGACGCAAGACACGCCCGCGCAAGAGAAGTTGTTCGTGCGCGTTGGGCCAACTTCAACATGCTCCGCCGCCCTCCAGCCGTTATCGCTGCATATGTGAAATCAAATTCAGTTCTCTCACAAGGAAATTTTGAGGCTTTTGTCAAATGGCATGTTATAGCATCTCTACCATTCATGTATCCTAATTTTTTAGGAAATAGGACACTTGTAATGCATCTACACACTAAGCGTGACATGTGAATGGTAGATGTTATACCAAGTATAGTGCTCCAAATGTAGCATCTATAAGATAAATGTTTATACACCAAAGCGAAGATTTTTACCAGTGTGATCTCTGGCGGGCGTGTTGGACGACACGAGGATGGCCAGACACTCGCTTTGTCGTTGGAGGGTGGCCACCCACCGTTGAGCGCCAAAGCCCATACCGCACCGATCAAAGGCCGGTAGAGCTGGTGAACTAAACTCTCATCATATTCAGCATGTTCCACCCATGTAACCTACACAATGAGTGATCATCAAAATAAATTAATTAGTCTCCTAATAATTGGCTCCAGATTTATTGTTCCACTTTTTCTATTTCATTTTGTATCCCACTTTATTAAATGAATGACACGTGTCTATAAGATAAATATGTATTACTGATTATTTGAATGTATCGATCACATAAATGACGGAACACAAAGTGGAATAAAAATCCAAACCCTCGAAATATATATACTAGCACTTTTGGAGTCTCATGGATGCATGCACCGGGTACACCGCATACACGTATCCATTTTAACCATTTTAACGACACTTGACATTGAATCCATGCATTTTCAATCTTATATTTACTTATCAATTATGCTAATCAAGGTATCATAGTTATTAATCACTTAGCTGAATGAAACTATATATTATCATCAAAATAAGGGCCATATATGATAGTACCCCGCGTAATCTCGAATTGATAGTAATAGTAAAGTCCAAAATTGAGAGACACATAAAATATTGGGTACAAGATTTGTAGGCACGAGGTGGGGACTGAGACATAGAGATACGTACACTAGAGTCTAGTCTCACAATGGGGTTAGAATTTAGATGCTCACGTGACAACAAAAATGTAGCTAGTCTCGGGGTTTTGACTATATATAGTTTCTTGATTTAGTAGAAAAACAAACGCATCATAAGGCTGGAACCAGGACATATACACAGTTATATGAATTTAATATTAGGCCATGTGGATTAATCGAGGCAGTATCAGAGATTGAATAGAAACATCAAACACTTTGTTTATTTCTACCCATGTTTTTATGATTACGAGGATTTACTTGTAAATCATATGAAATTAATGTGTCCCAAGGAGCAAATGCAGGAGTAATAGAGGCTTCTATTCATTATATATTACAATAATGACATGATTTGAAGAAATCGAAGATTAGAATACAGTTTTTGTAAGAATGAGAAGCATCTTGTCGACGACTATTTATTGATTAGGAAATTAAGGTCAAATATTAGAGTCTAGTGGATTAGACCAAAGCCATATCCCATATATAAAATTCATGAATCTTGTAAATGATTTTGTTAATTAATAGATGAAAAACAAAATCTTAAGTAAGCAAATGCAAATGCACGTATTTCTTTGTGTTAACGACAAACTATCCCTGAGTTTCGCCTAATTACATAAAAACACAATTATCTTTCAAAAATATAAATACACCTTGACAATTATATCTCTTTCAAAAATTGCACCACCACAAAGGAGTAACACTTTAAGGTGGTAATTGTAATTTTTTAAAAGATGCATGGAATTTTTTGTAATTATGCTAATTTTTAGGGGTAGTTTTTGTAATTATCTTTTTCAAGTAGTTTTTTCTGAATTAAATGTCCTCAACTAAGTTCCAAGGTGGTGCAGTTGCTTCAACAAACATATTTAACACAAAAGGGTGAAGGATACCAACCCTGGAGAGACTCAATAAATGTGAAGAAAACAAGTATGGAGCTGTGTGCAATAAGTAACAAGCCAACAAAATAATGCATGTGTATATTATATACACAAATATATATTGGGAAGATGAAATTTATTAAATACCTTGGAATAGCCGTTAGGCATATCCTGTACCACACAGCCAGAAGGGAGCCTCCGGCAGCTCGGATATGTCGGGCCGCCGCTAGAAGTTTTCTCGGATGGCGTCGATTGACACATCGACGACAGCCCACACCTCGGCATGCTGCTTGCAGAACCGAGAAAATTAACCTCCCGAACCGGTACTAATGGGGATAGAACTTGCAGCTCAGCATGCATCTACACATTACAAATTCAGCCATTTGATTAAAGTTTAATCTAATTACAAAAAAAAATAAAAACAGAAAAAGAAAAACCCTGCTATCTTTCAATATTACAAACACAAATTACAAACACATTAATATTTGTTTCTGGTTTACAAATTGAAAGAAAAATAGATTCTTTTACTAATTAGGCTAAATGAAAGTGGTAATTTCTGTAATTTACCCTTTTTTAAATAATAACTTCAACATGTATTGGTGAAATGAAGTACAAGAAGCCAAAAAACTAAAATAAAATGGTTCCAATATCAAGGACAATATTATTACCAGCTGAAGTGCACCATTCCTTGTTCCTCCCATACCATCTGATATCACATCTGTGGTTGTGGTTCTTGCAATTATACAAGGAAACATCTCTGCCCATTTATTCTATCAAACACATAACAAAACCTCAATTAATCACCCCATCAAAGTAAATAAATCCCCCAAAAGCCAAAAAAGGAAGCATTGTAGTAAATTATAATCAAGAACTCAAAAAACACATTTAATAACTCCCACAAAAATCTTGAATCTTTACTTCAATTTAACTTATAAGTTGGTGTAAACAAAGGACATTCAGGGAGTATTTGCAAACTCTTAAAAAGTGATTATTAGATACTCCTTTAAAGAAACTCACCGAGTCCATTAACGTCTCGACGAGCGCCAAACCGTTGATGATAACCATACCACTTTCTCTTGAGGCCTCAGTTACAAAGCCATTAGGCTTCATACCAATGCAAGGAGTAAATGTTCTTAAATATTCCTCATGATTAAGTACTTCTCTCCCCTTCTAAGCTCCTAAGCCAAATCGGCTCATCGGTTTGCGCCATTTTCACTAACTCATCCATTGCAGCCAAAGCAAGCTCCAAATACATAGATCTCTCCAAAGATCTCTCAATTGGTGTCATGTTATTCATAGTAGATTTGGTCGAAGGCATCACGGGTAAAGGGCCACCGAAATCGAGGGCCTAAAGGAGCGTCGAAGGATTAATGATATTTAAGCCTCCAAATCCATTACTTCCAACTCCAAGCTCCAAGCTTGAGTTAGGCATTGGCGGGCCCATAGAGGCGGCCAACGCTGATATGGGCCGGCCCAAAAATTTGCCGGCAAGCGCGCAAACACGATCCAGTTCGCCCTTTAGCCTGGCATTTTCGATTCTGAGGTGTTGCTCCTCGAGGGAGATTTCTCCGATCATAGCGGGCCCACCGCAGTTGGTGCAGATGGGGTTCCTCATTGCATCTTTTATGGACATGTTTTCGGCTCGGAGCTTGTCGTTCTCTTGCCTGAGAATTGAGTTCTCGTGGCGCTCGAGTTGTGTCTGGTGCAATTAATTATCAACAACTCAGAAAATTATCAATTATTAACCTTAAAAGCAAAAGAAATTAGTGTTAAAAGAGTTATATATACCTTCATCTGAGTTCTTCTATTCTGAAACCAAAACTTGACTTGCCTAGTCTCCAAACAAAGCCTTTTGCTGAGTTCCAATCTTTGCTTTTCATCAGGATGAGGACACTCCTTGAAAAGACTATTAAAAACCAGTAAAAAACAAAAATCAACACTACATGGGAAATTCACACAAACACAAACACCCACAAAAAGCAATCTTTGTGAACAAAATGAAACATTTAAAAAACATGAAAATGAGAGAAAAATAAAGGGATTTCCTGAAAACAAGAAAAACCACTATAACACAAACAAAAAGCAATCTTTGTGAATAAAATGTCAAAAACAAACAAACAAAAAAAAAAAGAGTTTGAGATAAAAATGAAGGGCTTTCTTGAAAACAAGAGCAAAACAACAAACACAAACAAAAAGCAATCTTTGTGAACAAAATGCCCAAAAAATCGACAAAAATTAAAATGAAGGGATTTCTTGAAAACAAATCCTACGCTTCAAGTTCTTGGATTTGCTGAGGAGTGTGTCGGTGGTATCTTTTTTTCCTGGGAGGCTTGTCCGAAGCATCTTGATCATCTCCAGAGCCACCCTCCATATTATCACTCCCACCAGATCTGCTCTCATTCTCTTCATCTCTGCTTCTTCTTATTCCACCAACATTACTCGTCTCGTAATTCTCCCCAATCCTCCCTAACTCTCCTTGTCCCTCCATACCCGTTTGCTGCACCCAAAAAAAATATCACAAAAAAAAAAAAAACATATACAGAAAAATACACAGAGAAAGAGACAATAAGAAAAAAGGGGTGTTATTACAAGGGCAAGAGATAGTCCAGGGGAGTTGAACATAGTCTTTGTGGCGGCGATGGACTGAGAAACAAGGCGGGGTTGAGCAATTGCACCACTGGGCATATTGTTGTTGCTGCTTGTAATAATGGTGTTGGTATTGTTGCTGTAAGATAAATCGGTAACAATTCTTGTACCACCACCACCACAAGAATTGTTGTTATCAAGAAAATCCCCAAAATTCATGAAATAATGTCCTCTTTGATTTTTTTTTTTTTTTTTGGGATAGATGTTCTTTGTTCTGGCCTTCTTGAAATTTTTTTATTTTGATCTTTATACGAAAAAGCTCAGAACTTTCGTGGACTGATTAACAGTTGCATTAACAGATTCACTCCCCACTAATTTTTCTTACCCACTAAATTAAGATTTAAAATAGCATACATAGATCATGGACTGAAAACTGATATACATATATATATATATATATATATATATATATGGTAGTATATCAGACAGCAGAAATTTAGTTATTTCAAGAAACGTTATCAATACAATGTTTACACACACGGTAATTAAAAAAGGAACCCAAAACAAAAAATGGAGAAAAAAAGAGAGAGAGGTAGAGGAGACACAAGGCCTAAATCCAAATGTCTCCAACTGCCTCTCAAAATTAAAGCTTTCTTGCTGAGAGAAAGAAAGAGAAAGAAGGCAAGCAAAAAAAAGGCCTTTTTTATTTTGCTTCTGCTCTTCGTTCTCTATCCGTCTCTCTCCTCCTCTATACCAAAATCACTCACTCAAAAAACCCACTCTTTTCTAATGTTGAAAAAAATACAGAAATAAAAAAGGAAAAAGAACGACCCAAGAAGGAAAAAAACCCTAGTTCAGAAGGGCTTTTCTTGGTTTTCCGTTATCCCAATATCTGCATGCTTGACTTGCAAAAAGCAAGTTCTCATTTGTCATACAAAAGCTGAAAAACAAAATAAAGAGAGAGAAAGGGAGAAGAAAAATAAAAAGGCTAAAGTGAAGATAATACCCGCAATACTATGTGGAGTCTTCGAAGCCCACATATACATACGACCAAAAAAGCACAGAAAAAAAGGGTCGGTTGACTCCTAATTTACACACAGCACACACACTAATATAAAAATAAAACCTTTTTTTCTCTGTCTGGCCCCAAGATTTTCTGTGTGTGTGACGGCAGTGAAAAATTTGATTTCGTTTTAACCTTGTTTTTTTAAGTAAAATTTACTGTAATATGAAAAGTTGTTTTGTTTGTTTTACAGTCTGTAATTTTCTTACGTCGCTGTCCACACTCAGTACATCCAAAGTTCAAACAACTCATTTCATGAGCCATATTGACTCGTTAATTTACTTTTTTTTAACATTAATTATTTTCTTAATTTTCTTAAGATCCAGTGAGACGAGGGCCTTAGTTGAGATCGTAGGGACTGATTTTAGCCATTGATTGAATCATTGAGTGGTTGTAATCAAATGGATAAAAAATATAATTAAATATTTAATTTAATCAAAGAAAAGGTAATAAAGTAAACTCAGCCTTAATTGACAACTAATCACATAAAAAACGGCTACACAATTGGAAAGAGAATATGTCATCTTCCACAATCCCATAAACTATCAATGCATCAAAATCTACTAACTATGCAATATCTAGAAACTATCTATGCAATTGATGCTGCTTTTTAGGGCAGATCACTCCAAGTCAACGAGGTTGACCAAAATTCTCTTCCCCAGAAGGAAATCTTCACGTCAATCCTTTTCCCATACAGGGAAGTCTTCACGTCTTCCTCTTCAATCTTTTTTTCCATACAGGAAGGAAGTCTTCAAATCTTTCTTTTTCTTCTTCGAGAGCTGGAAAATCCTTCGATCAGGAACTTGTCTGCACCCGTACGCACACGTTGGGAAGTCCTTGGGAGTTGCCCAGGGAGGCGGCCCCTCCGACGCTCAAGTCAGCACGGTGAACTAGAGAATAAAACAGTAAACAAATACTGTATTAAAAATGCGTAGGAGGATTATCAATTAATTTACTTACAAATAATATGAGGAACCATTTTATGCCTGGGAGATGAGACTCGTGGGCCGCGTAGGAGAATTTGGTTTATGAGTCAGCCCACGTAGGACAAAATGACTGATTGGGCCGAACCCGGACTCCTTTAGGCCGGTTTAATTATTAAGAATCCATTAGGCAATTAATATTAAATAAACATACATAAAATGAATTATATATTTAATTAATAAAATACCATTTTTGTCCCCAACATAAGCCCCCCCTAAATGGTGTCTGCGGAGGGATGAAGCAAAGACGAGCTAATCCGGTGTAGAAATATATGGCTTGTCTTGTAATATATATTGCCTTTGTCTTTGGAGAATCTTTAACCACTTTGCACAAGGACACTTTGGAGTGGAGGCTTGTGACCATGTCTTCCAAAGGTAAATTCTCTCTCTCTACCTATCAACTTTTGAAATTTTTTGCTTTGTAGAAGATTTAGGAAATTTTTTACAAGTGAGAGGTGAGGTGAGACTTGATGGAGAGGTGGAGTGCATCACGCGGCGAGAGAGATGAGAGCCATAGATGGAGCCCCCATGCGTCACCCCGGGTCCATTTTTCTTCCTATTTTTCTCTGTCTTCCCCTGAGTTCTCATATGTTTCGAGCCATCTTTCAGATTCCGGTACTTCTTCCATGCCACCCGGAGGTCGAGGTGTTACCAGCGTTGCTTTCTCTCGTTATTTCATGTTCACGCTTCTCAATAGAGTTTGATATTCCTCCCTCGATCCGGACTTGTGTTTTGATGGTGATGGGGAGATAGAACTTTGAGCCGG
Organism: Rehmannia glutinosa; assembly: GCA_016081115.2. Classification (NCBI taxonomy): domain Eukaryota; kingdom Viridiplantae; phylum Streptophyta; class Magnoliopsida; order Lamiales; family Orobanchaceae; genus Rehmannia; species Rehmannia glutinosa. The sequence goes on from JABTTQ020000196.1 coordinate 66,550, forward strand.
ATTCGAGCTCAGTGAGGAGTCTCCCGAGGCGAGTCCGAAAGAGATAGTCCTAAAGAGGTCCGCCCCACCAAGTATCAAGATAAGCCTCCTCCAGAGTCGAGCGATTGTCCCAGGAGAGTGGCAGTTGAGTGACTTCCATTTTTCTTTGTAGGTCGCGCGAGCGCTTATGCTTCCTTCGGCTTTTGTGATGTTGGGCCTGGGCACGGTGACATGCTTACTCATCCGCCCGAGGGCTTCATCACAATGTACCTTTATAGCTTCTCGATTGGCTTTGTACTTCCTCCAGATACTTTTTTTCTTGATCCAGTCCTTAGGTCGGTGGGAGCATGTGTTGGTCGATGATTCCCTGTGCCTTGCATGTATACGAGGATATCGCATGTAATGCAGTTGGGCTTGATTCTCGATCAGACATGTTTCATTCCTTGTTCTATGCCCGTAAGTCTCCTGGGATGACATTTTTTTCACTTTTCCCCACGCCCTCGGTGCAAGTTCCTTGATGGATTATCTTCTCCTGGTGGGTTGTGGAAGGAGGACTTCTTCTATGTGAGGGATAATGGTTTAGAGCTTCCTCACAAGTGGGTTTTAGAGGTTAAGGTTGTTCGAGGCACTCCGCTTCACGGAAGGAGATGGCGGAAGCTTATAGGTCTCTCGGGCTTGGTTAATAATCTTCCAAAGTTAGGAGTTCCTGGGTATCTCATCTTTCCCTTCTCCTTCTCCTTCTCCTTCTTCTTAAAGGCCATCAGTCAATGGAGTTGACCAAAATCCTCTTCCCGAGAGGAAAATCTTCACTTCAATCCTCTTGGAAAGGGAAAGTCGTCACGCCTTCCTCTTCCCGAGGGGGAATTCTTCAAGTCTTCTTCTCCGAGAGCTGGAATATCGTTCGATGTGACGCTCAAGTCAGCCCGGTGAATGAGAGAATAAAACAGTAAACGAATATTGTATTAAAAATATGGAGGATTATCAATTAATTTACTTACATATAACATGAGAGATCTTTTTATACTTGGGAGATGGGCCTCGTGGGCCGTGTAGAGAACTTGGCTATGAGCCACCCACATAGGAGAAAACAACCGATCGGGGCCAAACCCGAACTCCTTTGGGCCAATTTAATTCCTAAGAGCCCATTAGGCAATTAATATTAAATAAACATATATAAAATAAATTATATATTTAATTAATGAAATATAGTTTTTGTCCCCAACAACAATGTAAAAAAACTAAATATGCAGTAAATTATATCCCAACTATGCAATAAATGTCATAAACTATGCAAGAAAACTCAACTAACTATGCACTTTCTAGAAACTATATACGCAAAGATGTACAAACTAAATGTGCAAAGACATTATATCCAACTATGCAATAAGTGTCATAAAACATGCAACAAAAAATAAATAACTATGCGTTGTCTAAGATCAATCTAATCGTCAAAAGAAAACTAATTATGCTTACTCTCCACTGTGTCATAAAACATTGCAATAGAAAATAACTAACTATATATTATCTAAAAGTTGTCTAAGTAGCAAAAAACATTAAATATGTTGGATTCCGAAAAAAAATTAAAAAAAAATGCCCCTAAAATTGTGCCATTAAATAAGGCATTAAATAAGACAGTTATAATCATACGCCATATAAAAACATAAAAACGCTGGAATAAAAAATTATTATATTGTCCTTAATGAAAGGTAGTTACAAACTAGTTACCAAAAAATGTGAAAAGATCTCATCCATCCAATTCAATCAATGGCTAAGATTACTCCCTCATCGCCTTACCTAGAACTCCTGTCTCATTTGAACTAATTATTTGATTCAAGTGTGACAACCCTCCCTAGGTGAGACCATGTGGACTCATCTTACCCATTGATTTTAATAAATCAAAGGATGTGACTTAATTCAATTTCCCCCTTTATTTCCGCCAACTTAAGGGTAATTTGGTAATCTCCATAGACACGTCTCTTTGTCTATTCCAATCAGTTTCCTTCATCTCGTGCTTATCCCGCTTTCTAAATGACAAGAACTATTCGAATTCTCTAACCTTTTCTCGATTCACTTTCGCTTTTTTCATCTCAATCTCTCCATAATCTACGCCCAAATCGAGACAATATTTCGTTGGTCAAGTTCGTAGTCTCTCGTTCTTTCAACTCTCGGTGGGAAGAGTCAAGATATTTGGAGTTGTAGTATTTAGATTTTGTAGAACATTCGATTTTTTAGGAGTTTTTCGTTTTTATTTTTCAATTGTTTTTATGTTTTATGTGTTTAACAAAAGTATTGTGTTCGATTTGTTGTTGTTTTTTATACGGTGATTTTGTTGCCACTAGGGTTTTCACCATTATAGTTGCTTGGCTTTGTGGGGCAAATTTAAGAAAAAGTAATGAGAATATGTTTTCCTGTTTGTGTTTTCATTCTGTGTTTGTGTTTTCATGGTGAGTTTGTGTTTTCATTGTGTGTTTGTATTTTAATGGTGAGTTTGTTGCGATTTTTGTTGCATTCAAGTTTTTGTAGCAGGTGTATCTGAATGTATATATACTTAGTTTAGTTGTGTTGCTATGATAAAATATTTCTAACATATACTTAGTATAGGTTTGTTGCTATAATAGAATGTTTCTGATACATACTTAGGTTTTTGTCCTAATATATTTTTTCATTGTTTTTGTTTTCTAAGTTATTGTTGGTAAATGGCTAGGGACAATTAAAAAAGACGAAGGCCTGCACAGTTGGAGGTTGGCGAGGGAAGTGAGCCTCCGACTATTAAGAAACAAAAGAAAACCAAATCCAATGCGAAAGATGCATTCCCTACAATAATCACAAGGTCGACAGCAGGGACTCTAGTTGGGGCGATCAAGGAATTAGAGCCAAAGATAGAATAATGTTGTAGTTGAGATGGGTTTCGGTAGGTTGCTGGAATTAAAGACTTTTCAACGGCCCTCTGTCATTTTTGATTGTGAGTTTTGTAGTTTTTCTATATATCTTTTTGCTAGTTGTTTAATTATCTTATGTGTATGACATGACTTTATTGTAACAGGGTTTTTACATTGATAGAGTGGTTATGTTGGCAAGGGACATTCCTAGAACAATCCCAAGCATGTTGACTTTGAGGTCTGAGCTATTAAAGGAGAGGTGCAAGATTGAGATTGATCATGGTGGCTTTGGATTGGGATATCTTGACGGAAGGTTGTTCCTAAATGTGTGGCGGGTGGTGATGACAAGAGAATAGATGTGCCTGAGTTATCTTCTGAGGCTGATGATGTTCAGGTACATTTACATGCACTTTGATGTTTTATAAATTTGAATCCGAGGTGTTTTGTATGTTGAATTAATTTACTGCATATTTAGTATGGAATCATGCATATTTAGAGAACAATTATTGCATATTTTATATATAGGGAATAATATTCTAGTGTATATGTTGGATCAATTAAGTCTACATGTTTAGTATGATTATAATGCATATTTACTTTACAGTCATTGCATAGATAATATTGTTTCTTTGTAATAATTAGAATTTACACTTTTGTTTCAAATGTTTGCATATTTAGAGTATGTTTGATGTATAATTAGCACAAAGACACTGCATATTTAGTATGTTATATTTAGAATTGAATATGGTATAGCATATAAATTATGATTTACCATTTTATATAGGGGTATGCTGGGAAGGTGTTGGCCAAGTTGGCTTGTATAGCGACGGATGTTGTTGACACCATTTCATTGGTTGAGAATGCTCCGAGGGGCTTTTCAGATAATCCTGATTTTGGTAAAATTGAGGATGTTGCTAGGAAGATTATTTGTTTTAATAGTGGAAAAATAAGTGAAGATTAAGGTTGAGGAAGCGAAACACAACAGAATGAGGCGTTTTGGTATAATGCTGAAAACATTTCTGCTTTGGAGAAGGTGGAAGATGCATTATTGCAGAGGGAGGAGCTTAAGAAGTGGTATGATGATGCTCCAAGTTTTAGTCTTGGTGTGACACATGATTTCGATAATCCTGTTTGGGACGCTGTCTTGGAGACGTCACAACATTATGATCAGGGAAATTCAAAGGCGGAGGAAGCACGGAATGCGGATGGAGACAACGTTCCGATCGTAATTTTTTCATAATTTATGTTGTTTAAATGTTTTCTTTTGCCATTGATAAAATATAATATAATATTTATGTTTTTGTTATGCTTGTAGGTGGAAAAATCCAAGGCTACTATCCCTGATGTGAACAATGAAACGGTTGTTCACGGTGTTGTAGGAGATGCAACTGGTGGCAAAGTTCAGGCTGTAAGTTTTGTTTTTATTTTTTGGTTGTTGTGTGTTTATTTTTTTATATTATACTTTATGGAATTGTTATTTATTTTTGGTAATTTTTGTGTAATGGTAGGGAGAAATAAGTAACTGGCGATAAAGTTAGAAAGAAGCTGAATGTTGAAATTGGTGTTGGTGCTGAGGTTCGTCAGGTCGCTGGTCGTGGTAAAGCTCCAACTTGGATGGGGCGATCCAAAGTATGCGCAAGGAAGAGTGTCAGGAATCCACGGAAAACAGAGGTTCTGTCGTCGCCGTTTCATGCAAGACAAGTTGATGTGACGGAGAAGCTCAACAAGAATCACAATATGATTTCGAAATAGATTTTTGAGAATCCACAGGAAGATAAGTATGTAATGTTTTATTTGAGTTTCTTGTCGTCTATTATATTTTAGTTTACCATTTGTTCTATTTATGTTGTTGTAATATTGTTTTTTATATAAGTAGGTATGATGTCATTTTCAAGTTTGGCGATCGGATTCTGATGAGGAAAGACTTTGAGTCTATGAGGTCGGAATCTTATATTAGCGTTTCAGTTATTGACATATGGTCCATTCTTTTGAATGCAATGGAACAACTGAGGGCTACAGGATCTCCATTGAGGTTCTTTGCGATGATATATTGTACGATATGATTTTATTGCATTTTTTATGTTATGTTTTTGTGTTTTTTAGTCATTGTTTCCAGTTGAACTAATTTTTTTCTATTTTGTAGTTGAACACGGTTGTATCACCTTCTGAGGATTTGGACGATGAAGGTATTCTTTTCACTATTTTCACAAAATTTGGATGCTGAATTTGGAGATTTCAGCGCAAGCAGATTGTAGACGATTGAAATGGTATTGTTGTTTAAGCGCGTTTTTATGCTCGTTTGTTATTATTTGTTCTTTTTTTAAATGTAGATTAATTTTTTTTCTAGTTCTTCTTTTCCATCTGCAAGAGTGAGCACATTTATATGATTTGTTTCGATATGAAGAAAATGGTATGTTACATTCTGGATACCTCGTCGGTTGGAGGGATTGAATGCGATAAATACGAGCATATCCCGAATATGTTGGTGAGTTTGTTGTCTGTGTGCAGATTCAATGAATATTTATATTTAATTTGTTACATTTTTAGTGTTTGTTTATTGCATATGTACTTTATTTTTGTGGGATTGATATGGTCTGGTATGTGAGTGTCTGTATGTTTAGTGTATTTTTGTTGCATACTTAGTTAAATAATGTTGCTTATGTAGTTTATTAACTTAATATTTTAATGTTGTTTCATTTTCTATATAATTATAATATTAGTGATGCATATTTACTTTTACTATGATGCATGGATATTTAATTTTTGTTTATATGCAGATTCGACTATTTTCCCAATACCTTCTAGCCCATGCATGCTATCAATCGTCTTATACCGTGGAAAAAGTCAAACCAGTTAGGCTTACTATGTCATGGAGGGACTCGGAGAACAAGACTGATTGTGGTATATTCGCAATGCGACATATTGAGACATACATGGGGGGAGGTACGAGGAATTGGAATGCTGGCCTTGAGAAGGGGAACACATCTCTGATGACAAAACTAAGGACATTGTATGGTTGTGCTGTTGTTCAAGAAGAACTAAACGAGCAAAGGGAGTTGAACATGGCAGAGGCAAATAAATTCTTGGCTGGAAAGAAAAATACTTAGTTGTATTCCTTGTCTAATAAAAAGATGTATTGGAAAAGTTGAACTTTGGGGATTTGTTTTTCTGGATAATATTCTGTTTTGGTGCCTCTTTAAGTGTGCAACTTTGTATTGAATGTTTTCATCTAACTGACACTTGGTGGTATTTAGTATTTAGATATGTAGTAATGTAGTAGTTTTGGTATTAGAAATGTGCATCAGTGGATATTTGGTCAGTATAATGATCTTTTTCGCCAAAAACGAATGGAAATGTATCACTGTTGTGTTCATGAATCTATAATTAGTTTTATTTTATTCCCCGTTTCGCAGAGCATCACTTTAGTATAAAGTCATTTTATACATTGTGCATAGTTATTATCATTGTGTTGCATAAATACCAGTTTATGTACTATATGATTTTTAGTTGGCATGTTTTGAAGTTACTGCATATTTTGTTATGGTGCGTTGCATATTTAGTTATGATGTGTTGCATATTTATCGGACACTTTCAGCACGTATGTAAATTTATTGGGGCAAACTGAGGATGCATACTTATTGGACATTCACTGCATAAATAGTATAATTTTAATGCAAATATTACCAGAACTGAACACTTTGGTGTAAATCTAACGTGTACTTAGAAATTTTTGCAAAATCAAATAGACATATAACAGATTCAAAATGTCAAAAAACGCAACAATTGTAAATTGTATCAGACAAAATAAGTACTATGACAACATTGTAGTTCTTTTGGGTCATGTTCGATTGTTATGTGTTGTAACATCACCACGTCTCGCATCGTCTCCTTAGCTTGGTGCTTGCTTTGATTGCTTTTTCATTTTGGCTTTGCAGACGGCTTTTTATTCGACTTCCACTCCCTTTGTTTTTTGCTTGTTTTGGTGGCAATACCGTGATGTCTATTTCCAACATGGAGCCACAATAGGTTTCCATAATTGCTTTTTTGCTTGACTTGGGGGCTTCAATTGCTTGCTCGGACAACATCTTATTTTTGTGAGTCAATATTATACCGGACAATTCTTCTATCTTGTCTATTCTGCCATGTGCAAGGCCAATGCAACAATGCAAATTTGCCCATAGGCTGTTCAAAGCTCTGTTTGCCTCTTCTCCCTCTTCAAATTGGTACAAACGTCCTCTTTTTGTAGATTGTATCAAAGAGGCTGCTTTCATCCACCGTGTGGGTAGGTATTTTGCAGGTATCGTCTTTAGACTTGTGAAAATAACGAATATATGACGACATATTAGTCCATCTTGCTCAAATGTTTTGCATGTACATGCTGCCACTGTTTCACTGTCTCTGTACATGACTTCAAAAATGCCACCATTGTCGTCTCTAAATGAGTAAGTGCTATATCCAATATCACTGGTGATTTGTACAACTGAACATGTGTATCAAGCCTCTTTAATTTCTTTGCTTATGTCGTAAAAAAAAAGCTGGCGCGTGCGCACTATTGCCGTGATCTTTTTCAATGTCCAATGGTGTCACGCGATTTTGGACTGAAGCCTCACATTCATTGTTCAATTTGTCAATTGCATGTCTTTGTGCCTCCACAAAGTCTTTATCAAAGTGCATAAAAAATTCAACCAAATTGACTTGAGGGTTTGTGAACCCTCCGAACTAGCTATTGGCGCTCTCAAACCTTGAAGTAGTTCGTAGCAACCCGCCCATTAGCACGTCTTTGAAATACGTGGGGATCCAACTTTGCCTAATATCATACATCTTTTAAAACTTGGATGATCTGTTAATTGAAAATCACACACGATTTCATGCCCTTTTTTTTCAAAATTAAACGGCTCATGATATTGGTGCCAAACCACAGAATTTAGCCTCCCCATGAATTTTTCATTACTGCGCAGTACATGACCTACTTTCAAGCTCACCTTTTTCATTATGTGCCACATACATAACCTGTCTTGCCTTTTTAAAAACAACATGGAATGCATTCTTCATTGCGGGATCTTGGTCGGTGATAATGTAGTGTGGCTCTCGACCCATTGCATTCAAAAAACTTTGGAACAACCAAATATATGATTCCTCATCCTCTTTCAATATTAACCCTGCTGCGAATGTTATACATCGTCGATGATTATCAATCCCGATGAATGGCGCGAAAACCATTTTGTACCTGAAGACAAAAATAAATTAGTGCTCGCCAGTAGGTTGGTCTTGTTTTATGCAGAACTAAATATATAAGTATGCAGAGTTATATTTATATGAATGCAATATTGAATATATAAATATGCAGTACTAGCTGTAAGAATGTTTAAGAACCACATTTAATATAGTTGTGCAACATTTTTATAATATCTATATGTACGTTGCAACATATATATATATAGTACACAGTGTTATGCATCTCACCTATTTGTGTTGTATGTAGCATCGAACGAGATGACGTCACCAAAGACAGTGTAGTTTTGAATCGATATTGGATCTGCCCAGAACAAACTTGTCAACTGCTCATTTTCATCAATATCGTAATTAAAGGCCATACCCGGACATACTTCTTTCTTCTTTAGGAAATTGTCTATTATCATTTGTGCATCAGTGCCGCATATGTAAGCCTTCAAGTCCCTTTTGAAATTTTTGAAATCTATTTGCAATGCACCAACTTGTGAGTTTCCTCCAACCATTTGGCTATATAGTCTATGAGTTTTTGATGTTCCAATGTTTGCTTTAGTACAGTCTATGATGAATTTCTTGTGTCCAAAACTCAGATTTCTGTTTACTCGAAGAAATTGTCTGTATGGTTTGGATCTCATAGAATACGTGTGACGTTACTCGAATTGCTTGATCACGTATGTATTGGAATTTGTGTGTTGAAATATACATCTTGCACGGCACCTAACACGACTGGATACTCTTTTCCGGCTTTCTCTAGTTTTACCCCCCTCATCGTCTGCATTTGAATTATCTCGAACATAGTTACTAATGTTTTTGTAACCTTCTCGGTTGCAAACAATGTACTGCACACGTATTACCTTATTTTTATAGCATCTAGATGTACTCCTACGTATATCAAAACCACTTGTTGATCCATAGTTCTTATAAAATTGAATACCATCATCTAATGTATTGAAATACATTCCAATTCAAGGTATTTTCTCCTGCTCAATCTTAGGGATCCAATATTTGGTAGATCCTGGAGATATGACAAGCCTCTGTCTGGGGTTTATATCATCATTGCATGTGGCAAACAAAACTATACAATGAACATGTTCTATATATGCAGTATTACATTGCTTTATATGCACAAAAAACCAAATCCTATATAGGGCTCCCCCCTGTTTTTCCCGTGCCTGATTATGATTACATTACTTCATCCATATATACACACAATAAACACATGATATATATGTAGTGGTACACTGATATTTATACTACAAAACCATAATATTACATTTGTCTACGTGTGAAGAGAGTATTTATGCAATAAACCATTGCTATGTATGTACCATAACTATAATATATATGCATTATATTTTATTTATATAACAGTATTCACCAGTATTCGAACTTCAACTTTTTCGTTGAAACTTTTATAGTTTTTAAGATTTAAATGTAATTACCTTGTACTGGTTCTTCTTTGAAACTCATTTTTTCAACATATGCAGTGTATTTATATTGTATAAACATTACTCATGAGTATTAGATTTTCATCCTATTCGATAAATTTACATACCTTCAGCTGGTTCTTCATTGAAGCTGAATTCTTCAACCTCCATTATTGCAGAATGCTCTGTAGTTTGCGATGATTCTTCAAATGGATTTGATGCCATATTATTTCACAATTTTTATGTGTTTTCGTCTCTTTGAGCTTTGGTTATGGACATCGACGTGATTTTTCATAGATTTGTGTAATTCTCAATTCTGACTGAATTGTGCTAGAGACTGGAGAATCAGCGTGAGAAGATTGCTTTCTATGCGCAACAAAATAATGGTTGTTTCTTGACTATAATACTCTTATCTTAATAAAAATAAATCATTAATGTTATGTTTATTCATTAAATCTCAGCCATTGATTAGTAATGGTGGATGGATGGGATGAGTCCATTGTGTCTCACCTATAACAATGGTCTCACTTGATCCTCATATATATATATATATATATATATATAGGGGGAGGGTTATATAGGCCCCCCTATTATATGAGTACATAGGACCAGCTCCAAGCCACAAATCTACTAATTTCAATGGTTGAGATTAAACCTGATTAATGTTGATAAATTATGTGATAAAGTCAACATGAGGGAAAATCAGTCCACATAAGAATATGGGTGTTTGCTAAATCTAGTAAATCCCACTAAAATAGGATGAGTTACCATCAAATTTGCAATCACAATCCACCAAATCTGTTATTGAAAAATCGTCCCAGCCATAATCACCTTCTCCACCGAGTCTGAAACGAAAATCTTCTCCCATAGTACACAAAGTCGACATTTTGAGAGTTCAGGCAAGAAAAAAAATGGATGACACCTATGAAGAATGCTTCAACACTAATGAACAACAAGGTAACCAATTTCCTCACCTTTCAATTGTTTATATTGTCCATTTTTTACTGAATCCAATTAAAATTTGATTCGCAATTTTCTAAAACAATCATTCGATTCATCATTTCATTTTTTTTGTATGTTTACCTAGGAAGTTTCTTATGTGTGTCTATAATCTTGCTTATTTGTGCCAAAGAATATGCTTATATATGAACATACTCGCGAATCCAGGAAAAATTCAATTCTTCATCCCCATTTTTGTTTTGTATGTTTACCCAGAAATTTGCTTATTTGTGTCTGTAATCTTGCTTGTTTGTGCCTATGAATATGCTTATAAGTATGAACAAACTTGCGAATGCAGAAAATTCAATTTTTCATCTCCATTTTTTTTATGTTTACTCAGAACGTTGCTTGTGTGTGTCTATAATCTTGCTTATTTGTGACTATGAATATGCTTATAATTATGAACATACTTGCTAATGCAGAAAATTCAATTATATCGCCCCCTTTTGTTTCTTTAAAAAACATGCATGCTAAGATCGAAAATGCTGCTTATATGTGCTTAAATACTTGCTGTCATGAATGCAACATGTTGCTTACGTTTGTTCTGTGTTTTAAACTATCATATTAATTGATCATTGTTTTTTCGTCATATGTAGGTTGTATGTATTGAAATTATTTGATTACTGCTGATGGATCAACAAACTGATTCCAGTTCCGTGAACAATCAATCATTGATCAAAGGATTCGTTGGGGACAAATCCCAGCTAGGCGTTGTAGTGTTGCCACCAATACAGGCCAAAAATAAGGGAAGCGACAGTCAAGTCAAGAGCCGACTTCAGAGTCAGAAAGAGAAAGCAATCAAGGCCGGGCAGAAATTGAAGAGACGTTGTGGGAAATGTGGAAAATAGGTTCGCACAATAGCAGAACGTGCGACAAGTAGAATTCACTCTTATTGACGTTATTTTTGAAGTGCATGTTTGATACTGCTTATTTATGCATATTTTACCGCTTAATATTTATGTTTATTTCAAATTTTATAATTATTTGATTGATACAATCCTAAAATTATTCCTAACAAATGAAAAGAGGGCATGTGCTCGATAAAAAATATTGTGATTGTCTATTAATTTTTTTAACACCACTTATTCACATATTACAAATTGCATATGATTTCTTATTATAATACTTTTAATACTTTGTACTTTGCTTATTTGTTACTGCTGTAATGCTTTTCGACCAAAAGAAAAAATGAACATAATATTGCTAACAGTATAAAATACCATGACGATAATTGCTTACAAGTCAATTGACTTCTGCTTATATAACATTTGAATCCTGCTTACAAAACATTTGAATACCTATGACCTTAAATTTTTAAAAATTCATAAATAATAACCGATTCCATACGATCTGTTATATAAATAGGCAAATGCTCCTTACCATTATGAATAGAAATTGTATGGCCGATCATTGTGGGTATAATGGTAGATGCACGGGACAAATATGAGATATTTTATCAATTCACTCAAGGAATGGAAATGGCACGGGTAACTCCTCCTCGGGGCACATCGTTGAGTTGTCCATGGGGACGGGGTAGCCCCGACTTCCATAGGTCCTTGGTTCGACCTCCTAATGAGAATTGATGTCCTTACGCCCGGAAAGCTAAAGTATAAGATACTTGAAAAGATAAAATGCTTGCAAGGCAATTGACTTCTGCTTACAAAGCACTCGAACCGTGTTTAAAAAATATTTGAAATAGTACTAGAAACATTAAAAGATACCATGAAGATAATTGGTTACAATAAAATTTAATTCTGCTTATAGACTAGTTGAATTTTGTTTACATTAGCAACTGAATTCTGCTTAGGAGAAAATATTACCACCATGAACTAACACAACGACAATAATCAAAAAACATTCAACATCAACTACAAGTACGTCAAAAACCAACCAAATTTAAAGTGTCTATAAAACATTCAAGTAATCAACACTTTGATCAAAAGTACGAAGCAACAAACGTTCGGATTGATCCTATTTTATTTTGGCAAACTCCTTCGCCCGTCCCAAGACCGCCTCCTTCTGCTCATTCTTGCTCTTCTTGCTCTCTTTAGCCACTGCTGCCTTCCTCTTCTTGCTCTCTTTAGCCACTGCCACCTTCCTCTTATTGCACTTTTTAGCCATTTCCAACAGAAACATTAACAAAAAAAATGGACACTGGTCATTTAACTGAAGCATTTATTAACAGACAAAAACAAATTTAAGCATACTATATGAAATGCGTAAGCATGATATAGAATATGAATAAGCATAATTGTCAACACCAATAAGCAGTAGAAAACATCAAACAGGCAAAACCCCGGACTTAGAAAAAAAAGTGGCAAATACTAATTACCTCCTGTATGAAAGCATTATATAAAACATGCATAAGCAAAAATATACAACATAAATAAGCAAAGTTATCAGCAACAATATGCATTTTAAACTCCCATTAGAGCAATCTCCCAGACTTTGTTTTTTTCAAATAATAAAGATAGTAAGAAACAAAAACACATCCAATCCCAGTATTTTGCACATACTTGAATATATATAAGCATAATATAACCTATAGATAAGCCATGGTTTTGCCTCATTAAAGCAATCACCCAATACTTGTAAAAAACAAATGTGAGCATAATTATTGACAATAATAACCAATTTTTTTCCTCGATAAAACAATCTCCCAATACTTCTGAGAAAGTGGGAAATACTAATTGCCACCCTCCTCCCGTGTGACAGAATAATCTAAAAAATATGTAAGCATATTACATAACAATCATAAGCATATTTATCATCAACAATATGAAATTTTGAAACATATCCAACAATGACAATGTCCTACATAAAAAATGCTATTAAAAAAAAGACGAGCAAAACAGAGAAAATAAATTTGCTACATGCTCGAATAGGGATTTTTCAGCAAATTTGGGGTTTTCCGGGCCACTTCTTCTGGGGAAATTTCAAGATGCCCTGAGTGATGTAGGTGCAGATGGTTCAACTCCTACTTGATTGTCGACCGATTGATGAGACTGATTTTTTGATTTTCGGACGAAGGATTTTATACTTTGTTGGTATTTCCCACGGTAGGGGTGAACAAAAGACTTCTCGCAGTAGGGATGTATTTGGAGACCGTTGCAGGGAGAAGAACTCTTGAAGAATGAAAATGGAGATGAGTTTTCTCACGGTAGGGATTATTTGGGGTAGGGTTTGCAGAGAAAATTATTGTATTTGCAGGGAGAAAATTCTTCCGACTCTTCGTTTACCAAGTTGGAGAAGATATGCAATATTTTAGATAAACACATCCCTGCAAAACATTCCTAAATTATAGCCCACTCCCAAAAATAACTTCCCTCCCAAAAACTGACCTTAATTAAAAATTCCAAACAACCCTTTTTTTATTAAGTTATATATTAAAAAGTGGTAAAATCTATTTAATCTCAACCGTTTAAAAATTAAATCAAGGCCTCAGATTTGGTCTCGTGTTCTCACATAAGTTATGTGGACTCACCAGATCCAAATCCTATATATATATATATATATATATATATATGGAGGGGGTTATATGAGACCACCTCATAGGGTGAGTCCATAGGGACCAATCCTAGCCACATATCTAGATTTTCTAATGGCTGTGATTTTAGAGCTAAAATTACAAAATTAAATGCTGGAAAATAGATGGATGGGTAAATTAGTAATCCTACAAAATTACCCAACAAAAACGGATTTTGTTAACTTTTATAATCATCTCTCCAAATCGATCCAGTAAAATCAGCGTGAACAGACATATATTTTCCTTCTCTTCCTTCTTCTTCATCGAATGCTTCTCATGAAATAAGGTGAACCAACATCGCTAACTTGAGTAGAACACCATTTTTGCTGCGTAATTTTGTGGAGAATCAATCGCATATCATGATGCATGCAGAAGAAATCATTCCCCCGTCTTCTTCAATGCACTGTGTGAAAAAGGTTGCAGACAATTCGCCATAGTTGCTAGAGCTCGACTTCAGTTCGAAGTTTGTTTATGAAGATGTAATTAGTTGCATGTGAAGATGTGTCATGGTGCTTTTATATACCATTAACTACATAAGCAAGTTATAAGCAACAAACACATACTACATAAGCAACAATCCTATACTACATTAGCAATAAATATACACTACGTATGCACCACGAATACATTAACTACATAAGCAAGTCATAGCAACAAATCCATACTACATAAGCAACAAGCCTATACTACATAAGCAACAAAAATACATTACGTATGCACCACGAATACATTAACTACATAAGCAACAAACTCATACTACATAAGCAACAAGTCTATATTACATAAGCAACGAATATACACTACGTTTGCACCACGAATACATTAACTACATAAGCAAGTCATAAGCAACAAACACATAGTACATAAGCGATAAACTTATACTACATAAGCAACGAATATACACTACACATGCATCACAGATACATTAACTACATAAGCAAGTCATAAGCAACAACCCTATACTACATAAGCAACAAAGAAATTTTTTTGAAACTGAAACGCTGGAGAGAGAGTGTGCGTGAAGAGTGGGTGAAATCGCGTGAAAGAGGGAATGAAATCTCAATAACTGATTCTATAATGCAAAATGACCACCATACCCTCCTTAGTTGCTGAAACAAAAAAGATAAACATAAAAATCCCCTAAAAATCTGGACCACCCAAAATTGTTAATCTATGGTTAGAATGTGTCCTTATGGACTCACCCTAAGTAGGAGGACCTATTTGATCCATATCATATATATATATATATATATAAGGTTTGGTTCAAATGAGACCACTCCCTCTAGATGAGACAATGAGAACTTTTATTGTCCATTGATTTAAAAAATTTAATGATCCAGATTTCATCTCATATTTTAGGATAGTTGAGAGATTGGTTCTCTAACTAAGGATAATTGGGTAAATTCATTTTTTTCCAGAAATTTTATTAAGGGCATTAATGTAATTTAATATTTAGTTTTAAGGTAAGAAAATCTTACCCTGTTTGTTTTCCGCGATTTGAAGGTTTCAGTTTTATTTTGAAAGTTCACGTCTTTTCAGTTTCTTCTTTGATATTTTTCATGTCGATTTATGCAATCTTTCAATTTTTCGTTATTAAAGAAAAACCCTCTTGAACTGCTCATTTTTTGCAGAAGTGACTGAAGTCGTTCGGAAGAGTTTCTTTGGGAGCAAAATATCGGAGGTATGTCTGTTTGTGTCTAGGTTTTGATTTCGTTGTAATTCTTTTTTTCTCTTCCATTCACAAATTTGACTTTTTGTCTGGTTCGATGTCCTTCCTTTCTTGTTTTGAAATATTACTGGAATTTTGTTATTTTAAATTTTCGTTTTTATATCTTAAATCTCGTTTTTTTGTTTCATGTTCTTCTACAATTTGCTTATATGGGTTAGTTTTTCGATCTATTTATATTGTTGATATCTAGAATTTTCATGAAGTTATAAATAGTCTGTTGCTATAAGAATATATATGATTGCATATTTAAGTATTTTCTGATGTATATTTATAGTTAAATGGATGTATAAAGATAAATTATGTATTTTCTGAATATACTGTCTTTTCCTGATATTATGTTCTGAAATTTATAAGGATAAATTTTGTATTTTCTTTTGGGGGGGTGGCATTTTTATGTTCTGAACTTTGGAGAATTTTATGTGGGAGACAAAAAATTGGAAACAGAGCATGGATGACGAATGGGTAGTTCTGATTTGTAATGTTAATTTTTATATCTTAGATATTGCACGTTTAGATTAATTATATTGCATATTTGGATCTTATTTACTGCATATTACGATTTTTTTAAATATAGTGTAGTGTTATTATAATGTTTGAGTGCACCGTATAATTAGTTTTTTTAATGTGCATACTTAGTTCATAGTTCATACATCTTGTAAATGTTTTCTCTTGAAGGTTATAAACTTAAATTATTAGCATACCCTACTTCGTATTTACCCATTTTTACATGCATAGCTAGATGACTTTCAATGCATAATATATATAAGGTGCAGTGTGCGAACTATTAATCCAGTGTACTATATATAAATATGATGTATAAGATAAATAAATATGCATTATAATTGAAAGGGCATACGTGAATGATTTTTATGCTTATATGTAACAATAGATTATTATAGTTCTAATGTGATTAACTCTTTTTTTTTTGTAGGTTTATTTAGTGTCATTTTTTCTATGGCATTAAGTACAATTGATATCAGAGGGAGGAAAATGTTGATGTTAGGAAGCTGAAATATTTTTGTTGGACGTGTCTTCATTGTTAATATCAACCGAACTGGAGCTCTTAATATTTTTAAATCCCTCCCTATTGTACACTACATGTTTTATACGTATCACACATTTTCCAAACCTTTTTGTTGTACTTCTTGTTTGATACATGTTTTTATCTTAATTTTGATGATTTTATTTTTACACCAAAACAATATTTTTAATTGTTGTCCAAATACTCCTAAATGATTTAAAATAGTTTTAATATTTTCTAGGGTATTTCTTCAAGTTTTACTTTAGATAAAATTGGACAACACTTCTAATGTCTTTATGTTTATATGTTTTTACTTCCAAACAAGGTTTCTAAATGTTGTCTAAATACTTCCGATTGGTTTAAAATGTTTTTACTAAATTTTTGGAGTATTTCTTGGGTTTTATTTTCGACAAAAAAATTGACAACTTTTCTGTCTCTAGGTCAACCATCGCCAGATAGGGCAACCCGCATCAAGATGATTTTTGAACAAAAATGAGACGGGAGTGAAAACGGTCAGGTCGACCCATCGGCCGACTGAGCGTCGGCCGTGGCGTGGCCCACCGGCCGACCCCGTCGGCCGATTGAGACGAACGTTTATTTTGAAACAGAATGTTTTTCTCTTCTCAAACCTATGAGGGGGACCGGTTGAAGTCAGGGACGACCGGTCGAACCCTACGTCTACCAATCGCCCTGTTTAAATTTCCTGTGTTTCGTTTCAAACTTCTATTTCTGTGCGACCGGTCGACCTGTGCTTTGACAGCAAAAATATGATCGTTTGACAGCAGACAAATTTCCTTAAAATGTGGGATTGATTTCTAACAGCTTTATTCTTGATTTTAATTGTATTTTTCTGTAGATTTTCAATCCCCAAGAGGAGCCTATGCTTGATCAATCATCTCCTATAAATAGAGGAAGTTTTGGAGCAACCATGACAATAATTGAGATACAACACAACAAGATACACTTCAAGCAAATATTTGTTCTTCATTGTTATTATTCTTGTTGTAATTTTGCCTAACTTATCACTTTCACATCCTTGAGGTCTAGGCTATTCTTGATTACACTTTGCACTCAAATTGTAATATTCATTATTGAGTTGTAATCTTGATTTTTGGTTATCATTCAACACAAGATATCCTTGTGAGTGTTCTTGTGGTAAGAACACACTTGGATGATCTAGGTGATAGGTGCAAGAAGATTGTGGTGATCTTCTTATTGAGGTGTTGAAGAATTTGGTATTCTTGAAGACTGAATATTGTGGTAATCTTCACAAGGTGCCGTTGAAGGAAGATTGTGGTGATCTTCAAAGGGAGATTGTGGTAATCTCCAAAGGTGGTGTTGAAGAGTGTGGTGCTCTTCAAGGTGTTGTAAGTTGAGTTTGTATTAATTTTGGTAATTAATAAAATTCTTTTTCTTTTTGAAATCCATCCTGGGATATCTCGGGGTGGTAGAGGATTAGGCCCTAGGTGGGTTGAACCTCTATAAATCGACGTGTGTTGTTTACATTCCGCACCTTTATTATTGTCTTTGAGCATTCGGTTCGAAAAAGAAGGCGAAATCGAAAAGATGGAGATAATCTATTCACCCCCCTCTAGATTATCGTAGCCGCTTGGACTTACACTTCTTTGTATGCTAAACCATGACTTGGAGCCATATTCCGTATACAATTGTACGACGTCTTCCAATGTAATAAATTTTATTCCAACTCCTGGGATATTATCTTGCTCAATTTTAGGAATCCAATATTTTATCGAATCATGCAATATTTCAATCCCTTGTCTAACATCAGTGCTCACGCCTGCTATAGTATATTGATTTTACTAAATATGCAACTATATAGTAATATATTTGCAGTGGTCTCTTTTTAAATATGCATGAATGCTAAACAACACATGCAATGTTTTATTTATATTTAGGCACCACTATTAATTCAAACTTGTAGTAACTCTTTTATATGTATGAACCATAGTGCACTAATATATGTAATGTCCAAAATATAATTTCCTATATTTTTATTCCTTCAATGATGTTCTAACAAAAGTGAGGAGTAAATGTTTTTGTTGTTGTTGGTGTGCTTTAATCACTCACCAAATATTAAAAACAAACTTATAAGAGAGTTAAACATGCAAATTTTTCAAATTCGATTAGGCATCAGCATCATCATCGAGCTATCTTGCAGTAATTATTAACTATTAATGCACCATAGTGGACCAATATATGCAATGTTGTAAAATTTATTTTCTATTTTTTATTGCATTGACAATATTCTAAAAAAAAATTCAGGAATAATTTATTTGAAGTGATATATTTTAATTACTTGTCAAAGATTAAAAAATGTATAAGAGAGTTAGACATGTAAGTTATTTCAAATTCAATTATGCATCATCACAAAATTATATATGCAGTAAGTATTAAATATTTATGCAACATGTTCGTCTTCTTCAACATATAATTTGGATTTTTTTTGGCAGTTTTTGTTTTATGAATTACTAGTATATTACCCGTGCGAAGCACATAATGTGATATAACTAAGTATTATATAATTTTGATTTTAACAAATTGATATATTGTAGGAATAGTAATGAGGGGGACATGACGGGTATCTCAAGACTTAGACTTGTCCCGTCCTTTGAACGGAGAAAGGGGTGTAGGTTTACACGTCTTGATCCGAACAAAATAATTTATGATTTATTAAATAATAGTTATTATACTTTCCTACAAAATATCATGTTAAATATCCAACTATAAATTAAAATTATAAAAATATGAGAAAAAAATTGATTACATAATTTAGCAAAATAAGAAAAATATAAATTAGGTATATATTTTAGCAAGTTTATACATCTATTAAAACACTTGTTGAGCTGTCTAAAACTTTAAAAATCATATATTGACTTAATAATTTCCACAACTAAATTAAATTAGATCAATGGAGGCAATTGAAATTTATATCAACAAATACTATACATCTACATTAATAAATAAAATGAGAGTGTCATTTGATTTATCAATAATTATATCATTCTAGTTAAATAATGATTATTTTGAAAAAACTATCTAAAAGAAATGAATGAGCAATTTTTTTGGTTTGTTTGAGATTAACCAATAAATATAGTCTAAATAATAAAATAAAACAAATAAATAGAATTGTATTTACGTAATCAGTATTTAATTATTTTATATCAAGAAAGTATATACAACATTTGTTTCTACAAAACTCATATACATCTATATCTATCTTATTTCCAAAATCATTGTATAATATAAACTTGAATATATATAAATCTCATTTATCAATATTTAAATTTAAATATATTTTTTTGTTGATTTTTTATTATATATTATATTTATTTACATTTTCTCAAGTCAGTTTTGAAATTTTAATTTTGTTATCCAGATTTATAATGTATTATTAGGATCGTTTAATTTACCCTTTGAATTTTTCATATTTGATAATTACCAGATTTTTGGTCATACTTATCTAGCAATAGTTATGATTTTCGTGAGAAATTAAACACAATAAATATTTATTTTTTTGAGGGGAAAAATAATTTTAGTAACTATTAAATTTAGATTCACACTATGGCTAAAATTCTACCAATTGTAAATTTGAGAAAATCTAAGAATACTCAATTTACTCAAAATAATAAAATTTTAATTTTTAAATTAATAAATCATAAAAATGCATTTTTTACAATAATCATTAGAATTTACCCAACTTATGGTACGATAAAAAACATATTTACTGAAATTTTATAACTTGGAAAGTATGGAGTATAAAATAATTTAATAGTTTACATCATAGCTTTTATTTATTTAAATAGTTTATATTTATTTGATAATTTTTAAATTTTTAGAATAATTGTAGATGTAATTTGATTAATTGTTAATTTATCCAATGATTTATATTTTTGTTATAGTAACTTTTAGATTTTTATCAGATGATTTTAAGACGAAGAAAAAATGCATAAAAGGAAGTCACATGATCACCAGGTGTGGGGTGACATGACCGTGTGAACTCCCTCAGAAAATTACACGACCATGTGAAGGGTTCGGGAGAAAACAGACACAAATACAATTTACACACGGCCGATCGTGTGGGACCACACGACCAGTGTGGGAGTGGCCGTGTGAAATGACACGCCCATACGATGTGTCGATCTGCCTCGATTTTGAGTCTTTTCCCGCCGAACTCTACCGGTGATCTCTTTACAACACCTATATAAAGGAACCAAGGCTCGCACGAAAATACAACATAATACATCCGAAAAATACACTACAATACACGTGATTACACAAATTAAAGGTCTTATGAGAGAAGAGGGCTAGGTTATGAAGAGCACCACAAGGCCTTTCGCATCTACGGAAGGTAAGAGTTTCGAATGCTTGGAAGAAGGATCCATCCCGACAAAAAGAGGCTTTCTTTTCTTAGTTTATATCTCTTGTTTGTACTTAAACGATGTCAAACTATTGATTCAAGTTTGTCTATGAATTTGTTATCAATGTTGGGCTAATCTTTTGGATCCTAGGGCATAATCAAAATTGTGGATTCATGTTAAATATTTGATTGATTATTTTCTTAATTGATTTATGTGTTCTATTATATGAATTAAAGTGCTTATTTTTGATTGTTGATTATCTGATCAATAATTTGCATGTCATATTTGTTAGTCCATAATTGGAGAGATGAGTTCTAACAAAGACGAAAATTGAATTCAGACATAAACGAGTATAGAGTCGGGAGGCTTATAACTATTTGTGGGGAGTCATTCAATTCACATATATGTTGGGAGTTAGTATTAATTGTTAAGTTAAGTAGAGATCTTAGCAATTAGTATTAATCTATTGTTTATT
>JABTTQ020001877.1:0-50000 GCA_016081115.2 Rehmannia glutinosa
TACCGACTGGCTAATTGTTCTTCTGTTGATTCATTTCACTCAAAAGATTTATTAAATGGGAAAAGGATTTTGATCCATTGACTTTGTATGGTGGTGTTCTTGAAAAAGGTGGTACAACACTGGGTTACCGCACCAAAACGCCTGAGGCCTTTTTATTCTTGTCAGAAATAAACTCATCATTCTAGACATCCCTCAGGATCATTTTTGGGCTTGTGGAAAATATCTTCTCTCTTGATTCGATGTGGTGTATTATTTTTGGAAATGATTTATTACTTAAATTTGTCTCGATAATAAATGGTATTGTTCATCCGTATTTATTTGGATTAATTGCACACCTGAATTATGTGACTTTTCCAAAAATATTTGAATTTGTAGTTGGAAGCTTTTCTTGAAACTCCCATACGCCATTTGTATCACTCCAATTTTGGCGGTTCATTCTCTCATCAATTTTGGTAAGGACTACATACATTTTCTAGAAGGAGATTGTTTTGACCAAAAAATAGCCAAAGTTTGGTTGGCTTCGTTTGTCTTTTTTGGTCAAAAATGGGGAGAGAGGAGACTCAAGTGAGGTGAGACCCAAGTAAGGGGGAGCAACCGAGTCAAGTGAGATGGTGAGATGAGACCCACTCGGAGGGAGAGTCCGAAAAGTCATTTGATGAGGAAGAAGTTAATGATGATCTTGATGACTTGGCGGATGCAACCATTCTTTGGAAGAAGCACATTCTCGATGGGGAGTCTAAAGTCTTTGGGAAGATCTTTGTTTCGGAGGGGAGTCTCAATCTCCATCTCAAGATGAATCGACTACGAGAGGAGTCGAAGGAGACTAGTGGCTCGATTGAAATTGCAGCATCTCCGAATGTTCTTGTTTGTTTTTGTTCAAATGATAAATCGGGTTAAACTAGTTCGTTAAACTAGTATTTTCGACAAAGTGTTGGATGTATTTGAACCTGTTTGCATGCTTTTCAATTGTGCTAACTTGCAGGTTTCGTTATTGACTTCTCTTGTCATATCCTATATATATCATGTTAAGTGTTATTTTGACCAAAAGTGTCAAAGGGGAGATTGTTAGTGTTATTGAAGTTGGCAAATTTGGTCCGTTTAGACAAATAAGTCATGTTCTACAGTGTTGTAACACCGTAATGCAACACTAGCTCCTGAGAATCCGGGCGGATTTTATGCCGGATTCTATGTTGTGTTTTTTGACAAGATCTTTATTTTGTGAATGTTCTTTGATATTATTGATAATGTTTATCCTAATTGATTCAAAGCATCTTTTAGATTGCCAATTATTTCTTTTAAATCACTTTCCTTGTGTAATTGATTCTTACCCACAAGAAAATAATTTTGTTTTTCGATTTCCTTCCTTTTGCAAGAAATCGTCCATCTTGAAATCAGGATAGGATTTCTTCTTGATGGCTATAAAGAAGAGAAGTCAGGCCTCTTGGGAGAAGCCATCGAGCATAAGCATAGACAAAGCTTTATTTTGCACTTCTTCAAGAAATCATTGGTTCGATATTTTTATTCCGGGAGAAGAAGGTGAAGATCTACGGCGTGGATCGACTCAACCGTTCAAGGGATTTGAAGTTGGAGGATTCCAACAAGGTTGAGATTGTGGAAGAATCAATCAAGAGATTAGTTTTATACGAGTGTTGGTGAATTGATAAAGAGAGTCTTTATGCTATTCGTAAATCCAGTCGTATTTGTAATAAGCTTTGCTTTTCTAATATTGGATTGTTTTTTCTCTGGGCGTGACCTCGTGCATTAAGATTGAGGAATCTAAGCACGTTAAAAATCCTGGTGTTATTTATATTTCATTTGTGTGAGTGTCGTATGTTTCAGTGTTACAACATTAACATACAACACTATTTGAATCCGAACATCCAGGATTTTGTATTAATATATTGATTAATAGGGCAACATATTTTATCAAAAAGGTTCTATCTGAACCCTAATTCTCATTATGTGGTTTTTCACTCTCTCTCTTCACTCTCTCACTCATATCTATCGAATCTTCTTCTATGTATCTTCTTCTCTGTGAAGTCCGATCTCTCATCGGAGTTCTGTGAAACCTTGAGTGTTTCTGGGCAGATCTAAGTGTTTACTTCTCTAGTTCACCTTTTTGTTTTTTGTGAATCGAGGCGAGTTGGGGCCAAAACTAGGGTTTTCGGGAACTAGGGTTTGTGAGATTCGATCTTTCCTGCCCCGGTGTGGATCCGGGTTTTGTGAGGTTTAGGGCAAGGCTTTGTGGTCCGTTTCGACTTTGTGGTTTCGTGGATTTCTCTGTGACTTACCATGGTGGTTCTTTGGGAAAACTGGTCCTGAGCCGAAATCTATTCTATATTTCGGTTTTAGGGTTTTATCCCTCATATTACTTTGTGTTATCTTTCATTTTCTTGTAATTTTCTGTTTATCTCTTGTACTTTAATTTCTGCAAATTGAGTCTAGAGTAAACTTGTATTAATAGGCTTATTGAGTCTGTAATTTGTTATTCAGTACTGCGTGTATCGATCTATTAAGGCAGATAGATACCCAACAATTCTCCTAATTAAGTTTTGTGGGATATTATACAATTTCTTGTCGTTTTTGATTTCGTGCGATGTAGACCTTATATCTAGTGTACATTTATTATTTAAGTAGTTGATTTTTATAAATTGAGACATTTAATCTTCATATATACATAAATCAAATGTACTGTATATCTCATATAGTATTACATATACAACAACGCAAGAGGTTGTTAGGAAATTAAAGAACATATAAGGTGAAAGTACTTGGTTTTTTCCATGCAATTTACAACCTTAATTTCCTTTCACATTTTTTTCTCTTATGATTCCTTTCACATTATTAATTCAATTGGATGTCCATATATGTATGTTGATATCTTCAGTCATTATATTGACTAAGAATATCAACAAACAAAAATGGTGAAACACATGTATATCCCACGACCACGAAGATTCTCCTCAATTTCCTCAAAAAAAAAAAAAATCTTCGGTCTTTCTTAACTATTATCGTAAGTTGCATGGATATACTTAGGACACATGCATTTTATTTAGTTAAAAAAGGATTTTTAGTTGCAAATTTTAGTCTTATCCATGACCTAAACTATTTACATGAACTTTTTTTTTTTGTTTTGATAAACTATTTACATGAACTTAGTTTAACTTTACTTGGTCATTACCTAAAGCTTAGTCCAGTAGTCTTAAACTCGACTTATAGGGAAATTAAATTGACTCTTAAATATTTAAAAATGTATATAAGAGTAGATTTTTTTATAAAGCTGGTATATTTTTGAATATATATTTTAATGTATAAATATTATCTTTCTTTTTTTTAGAGAATCAACATCAATTAATGGAGTGCTATAATCAGAAAAACTCCTGTACATAGACAAACAAAGTTTGTACAATTGTGCATTCTTTTAGCTAACTTATTTCGTTGATTTTACTTTCAAGATTCCAAAGTCAGAAAACGTCCAAATAACAGTAATTTTGCGCCATTTACTGTTTTTCGGTATTCTAGATTTCTATTTGACAATATCTCATGTTTCATTTCCCGTGTTCCACTTTCTATTTCATATATGGATGAAAGATGGGATGAGATCTCATGTTCCACTTTCCGTGTTCCAATCTCTATTATATATACTGGATGAATGGCACGTGTAAAGTTGTGACATCATCTTGTACAAGTTTCATTCATCTGATGCAATAAGCTAGGAAAGTGGAATAGGAAATTTCAATCTTTTTTGTTGCCGAAAATCGCAAACTCTGGGGAGAAAATTTTGTGTTTCGGCAATATATTCAATTTTGGTGGGGGGAAACTCAATTGGGTAGTATTTTATCATTATTAATTATTATTATTTTGTGTATTTTAGCGGAATAAATTTCATCACTCCCTGTATTACGAGGACAAATGTGCAATCTAACCATCTATTTTTAATATATGAACAATTATTCAGTATTCGCCTAACATATTCAATTCTAAATGTAATTACCATACTGCATACAACTACTCATTCACAAAAAAAAATGAAAATGGTATTAAAAAAAAGAAAGAAAGAAAGAAAGAAAGAAAGAAAGTGCAAATAATGGTCAAAGTCTATGTGGTCAATTTGGTCGCAGCAGCCAAGAAAGTTTCAGAAAAGGGTAAAAATAATTATGTCCACGAAAAATAAAAATTAAAAAAGAATAGAAAAATCATCCCACATGCATTACCCACTAATTTCTTGTCAGTTCCCACTCTATTTCTTCAACTGATTTTTGTCTTAGTTTCTTTAGGCAATGGGTTATAGGTGAGACATTGACTCACCCAATATCAGAGTTATTTATGGTAAACCATGACTAACCTTAAAAAATATCATTGAAAGTTTATATCTTTTTTGAAAAAAATAAAAAATTGGTATATGTTTAATCCAATGCGATGTGAAAAAAAAAATACAAATACACAATATCGAATTAAAATGAAAGTTGGCTTAAGTGGCTTAATGCTCAATTTTCAAAATATACACTTGAGTTCGATTATCAACATGACTCGATTTCTCACCCCTTTTCAGAACTACTAAAAAATATTAAAATGAAAGTTTTCAAAAGAGTTGTAAGAAAGTAAACAATTTATTTATTTTCTTGGATGGAGTGGAGAGAAATTTTTTTTTTTTCTTTTTGTGCATACATATGTACATGTTTTTTTTTTTTTGCCAAAAACGAAAGTTTCGTTTAACTCACACACAAATATATTGTCCACTAGCAAGAGCCTCTTGAACAAACATTTGTCAAGGGAAAGCAAACTACAAATTAAAGAGAAAAACAAGAACTAAAAAAAAATTCTCCCACAAGGAGACTACAGCACACCCTAAAAGAGTACTAAGTACTCCTAAAGGAGATTACGTGCTGAGACATACTAACACATCTCGGGGCACGAGTTCCACTATCGACCGCAAGATAGATAGCTTTGACTCATCTACGCTTCACCCTTCAACCGAGTACCACAAAGACACCATTACACCAACATGAAAAAAACAAAAGAAAAGAAAATAACAAGACGAAGAAAAACGAAAATCTTCCTCTTCCTCCCGATCCACCATCGCAACCCATCACCACCACAAAATACCTCCGAAAAATCGACGCTGGCACCACCACCCATCATATGTACATGTGATTGTATCCTTTTATTTGGATTCATGAAATATGTGCCTACAAATAAACCAAATTTAATGATAACGTATTATATATCCAAAAAGTATAATACAAATTGGGAATGATTATATCTCACATTGATTGAGCATATGAGCAGTAGCAGATGCAATACTGGAAACTGGGGCGGGCGGGCTAACCTATTTTTTTAAACGAATAGAAATAATTTTTCTCAAAGTATTAATTTTTTTTTTTGGGGGGGGAGCAAATGTAATTTTTCCTTAGTTTATACATAGTTATAGACTAAATAATCTAAAAACAAGAGAAAAATTTTGGAAATTTTTTGGGAGGGACAACAAACTCCACTTGCCCCCTAGTTCCACCACTGCACCGATCTGCATATGGGGGAATCCTGGCTTATAAGCGAGAGTCAATTCCTCATTCCTCTCCAAAACAGACAATACCTCTTGGACAGACTCAAATCGGTAATACTCAGGTCAAAATGAACAATACCGCTTGGACAGACACATAAACTCCTATATTTAATTATTCAATACATTACAAAAAAAAAAACAATATCACATACATAATAATGACATATGTAGAGACACAAAATAATTTATAAATATAATAACCTTTTAAAAACAAATCATTGAAACAAACTCCCTTCCTACAAGGCTACAACATCTATAAATAGCCTTCCATCCTCACCAAACACACACCACACTAATCCAAGCTCTCTACACTTCTCATAAAACACTTATACGTACATAGTCCCAAACATTTCCTCCACAATATAATCAATACAAAAATGGCGGCACCAAACAAAACCTTAACATTCAAAGTCACCAGACAAAACCCAGAACTAATCCCACCAGCAAAGCCCACCCCCACGAGTTCAAACCCCTCTCCGACATCGACGATCAAGAGGGCCTACGTTTCCAAATTCCGGTTATACAATTCTACCGGAAAAATCCGTCCATGGAAGGGAAAGACCCGGTCGGGGTTATCCGCGCCGCCATCGCCGAGGCGTTGGTTTACTACTACCCATTCGCCGGCCGGCTGAGGGAATCCACAGCCGACCGGAAACTGGTGGTGGAGTGCACCGGCGAGGGCGTGATTTTTATCGAGGCGGAAGCTGACGTGGCGCTCCGGCAATTCGGGGCACCCTTCAGCCGCCGTTCCCGGTCTGGAGGAGCTGCTTTACGATGTTCGGGCTCCGGCGGAGTGGTTAATTGTCCTTTGTTGCTTATTCAGGTTTGTTAGTTATTCCCTCTATGTCTATAAGATAATTTCACACGTAATAAGAAAATATAATATTTTTCCTATTTTGCTCTTACATTAAATTGAGGTATATTATTGTTAGTCTCAAACAAAATAATTTAAATGAGGACAGTTTAGTCAATTATTGTATAATTAATACTCGAAAAAGAAAAAAAAACAAGAACGAAAAAGGAATTGGCCTTTCTTAGTGGAACAGACAGAAATGGAAAGTATGTGTTTTATTTTTCTTCATCTTGGTTTCGTCGGAGTACAATTATTTCGGACAATTTCGTAGTACCTGTTATATATATCTATGTTTTTGCATGAACATGATAATAGTTACACATTAAATATTATTTATCACATGATGATGTGTTTCCATTGAGTTTATCTGTGTTTCAATTCACCAGTTAAATATTATGGTTAATTAAAAAAACCACCCTGAAGTTAAGTTTAATTACCAAAAAAATAAGTGGTAATGGTACAAAATAGTCATTTAGAAAATGTAAAAATTAAAAATAGTCATGTTTTGTAGACACATCTTTTTTAGCCATTTTGAGGTGTAAAATGACATTTATACCCTTCTAAAGATGTTTGTTTGATATTTTGGTTATTTCTCTCTCTCTTTCACTTATCTTTATGTATCTTGTTGCTCTTTTATTCAAACTTTTTAAGAAATCGAACATGTATTTTTAATTTTAAATATGCAATATGGGTGTTGAATTATAGATATCGAAAAAGAAGATTAATTGATATATTATACATGCAAAACGGATTTAAAACGGAAAAGTTATGTGAATTCAAAGTTTTTGGAACAAAAAACAACGGGTTATAATACGAGATAGAATGGATGTTGTAACTCGAATTCGAGTCACGCGAGAGACTCGGTCGAATAATGATGATTTCGAGCGTTAAAGAACTCGAATTCGAGTCACAGGGGTGTGTGTTTTTGTGCATTGGCTCAATGGCAAATTGAGTTTTCACACCCCAAAATGCATTTTAAAAAGATGTGTTTGAAAAAAAAATGGGTAAAAAATATTTTGGTTCATTTGGGAATAAAAAAAAACCGACTGAAAAAATAATTATCTTTCAAAAAATTACAAATATCTTTCGCTCTCTTAAAAACTTCCTTGCTGGAAGTGGCAACGACAATTTACATTTAGTCTCAATTATAACATAAAAAGGCATTATGTTCTGACTTTTTATTGTAAATAAAAATACTATTGTCAGGATCTACAAGAAGTGTAGGCTAAATTGACATTTATTTAATTGTAATAAAATATAACTTTTATAGGATCAATTTTTTCAACTCTGTAATTATGATATCAAAATTGCAATTTAATCGAAATTGTTTCTCGCCCAATTTAATGATAATTAGTTGATGTGGTCCCATGATCACCTAACAGTTCGACAACGACAAGTCTCTTCTTCACAATATATCATGTTACCCATTTTAGCATATATCGTATGAAATTTATGTCATATGTTTATGTTTTTCTTGAATATTAAGGGTGTGATTAGATATGCTTTCATTTTGAATTTTTTTTTGCTAAAGAATGGTAAAAAAAAAATTCTAGTGAAAGATTTTGGAAAAAATTGAGAGTGTGAATGGATATGTAATGATTAAAAAGTTGATTTGATATAAAAATAATAAAATAACGATTGGATGTGATTGGTAGTTAGAAATGTGTGAGTAAGTCAATAGTAAATTTTGTGGAAGAATGTGTAATAATGATTAGTTTTTTGTGAAAAAATGTGTAGATGTGATTGGTGAAAAAAAAAATGAGAAAAAGTGAAAGTAAAAAATATTATATTTTTGGAAATTTTCATAAACAATAGTATCTTTGGTCAAAAAAAATTCTCCACGATAATTGCAACCTAAATTTTTCATGTTCATAGTTTACAAAAATGCACCCTTTAAAAGACTTCTCACTCCTTATATGCAATTCGTCTGTAGGTCACGCGCCTGAAATGCGGCGGGTTCATCTTCGCCCTCCGCCTCAATCACACAATGAGCGACGCCGCGGGGCTTGTCCAATTTATGTCCGTCATTGGAGAATTCGCTCGCGGCGCTAAGGCCCCCTCCACCCCACCAGTTTGGGAAAGACACCTCCTCAACGCGCGTGACCCACCGCGCGTGTCATTCACGCACCACGAATACGACGTCGTACCCGACACCAAGGGAACCCTTATCCCAATCGATGACATGGTGCACCGCTCTTTCTTCTTCGGCGCCGCCGAGATCTCCGCCCTCCGCAACCACCTCCCACCGCACCTCCGCCGCTGCTCCACCTTCGAGATCCTCACGGCCTGCCTCTGGCGTTGTCGCACAATCGCTATCTCTCCAGACCCTGACGAAATCGTCAGAGTCATATGCATCGTGAATTCTCGAACACGATTCAATCCGCCACTCCCCGAAGGGTACTACGGCAACGCTTTCGCTTTCCCCGTCGCGATCTCCACCGCCGAGAAATTATCCGAAAATCCATTAGGCTACGCGCTGGACCTCATAAGGAAGACGAAATCAGAGGTAACAGAGGAGTACATGAAATCGGTGGCGGATCTGATGGTAATCAGAGGCCGGCCCCATTTCGCGGTGGTGCGGACTTATCTGGTGTCCGATTTGACGCATGCCGGCTTCGAAGAAGTGGATTTCGGGTGGGGCAAGGCCGCGTATGGCGGGGCGGCGAAAGGCGGTGTTGGTGCCATTCCCGGCGTAGCAAGTTTTTACATACCTTTAAAGAATAACAAGGGTGAAAAAGGAATAGTGGTTCCAGTCTGCTTACCGGCAAACGCCATGGAAGTATTTGTAAAGGAGCTTGAGATGATGGTGAAAAAGAATGATAATGATTTGGTGGCTACTCAGAATAGCTCGGTTTTCATTGCTTCAGCACTGTGAATTAGGTTTTTATTAGCGGTTAAGGTTTGTACGTTTTGCTTCGGATGTTGTATTCATTACGGTAATTTAGGGATTGAAGAATCTATATATATAATAACAAATAAGGCCTTGTATGTTCCATCTACCATTTCCAGGTTTAGTGTTGGAAATAGAATTTTGAGATTTATTGGTTTTCGTGTGAAAACCTGGAATTATGTTTAGATGAGAGAATGAAAATGAGTTTTATATAGGTTTGAAAATGAGATTATGTTTGGTTGAGTAGTTTTGAAATATTATTTTATGTATATAATAATTTGAAAAGTTGATAGTGGTTGAATTTTTTTAATTGTATATATAATATTATATTTGGAAGATTATAGGTTGGTGGATCCCATTAAATATATATATAATTAAAAAAATAGTAATATTTTAAGTAGATTGAGTTGGTAATGGAAATTAAATATGTATAATTGGATGAAGGGTTAGTCGATCTTCTACCACGGGTAAAGGCTTTACTCAATGAGTTATATAATTTGGATTAACACACACCCATATGGATGTATGTGTATGTGTTGATCTAACGTGATAAAACCCGATTGGTACCTGCCAGCAGAAGATCTACTTACCCTGGATGAAAAAGGTGAGAAAGTGATTGATGAGTGATGTAGGGTATAATATATGGTTGAAAATGAAAATATAGGTTTGATTTGTTGTTTTATGTGAAAATTGAAAAATGAAAATAATGATTTCCATTAGAAAATTTAGAAAACAAACGTGATTCCATTATTATGAATAGTTAAAATGAAAATCGATTTCTTCGAAACATAAATAAATAAGGCCTAAGTTTCTAAATTTATTTTTTCCACCTTTTTGCACTTACTACGTACAAATTTTGATGTTTTTAAATTTTAAATTTATATATATATTATCTTCTGACTGTTGGTTACTCTTAGTGTCCGATTTTGGTCCCGCCCCTATTTGGCTTCCTAGTGCAATGTGCAGAAAGAAAAAGAGATGATTGACTCTGTTTCTGTGTTTGTCTGTGTCAGAGCCTGTGTAGAGAAATGGGAAACTACTGTGCATATTTTCTTCCAATATTGTTACTTCTAATTACCTTTGAGCCTTAATACCAGTCACTACGTTTCGATAAAATAAAAAATATATAACAGTATTTCTGTATTTAATTTGTATATTCATATGTAGGGATAATTACATAAACCCCGAGATTTTGGCTAATTACAAAAAGAAAAAACTAGATAATTTTGAAAAATATAAAAGAATCCTTAAGGCTTGATTCCACTTAGATCTTCCTCCTTCATAAGTAAAAAAATATTTCAAAACCACATTGATATTTGTAGAAATATTACAATTAATCCCTTAAACTTAAGACAAAATCAAACCGAGGGGATTTTTGTAATTTTGAAACATATCAATTTTTTGGTAATTAGGCCAAACCTTGGGGATATTTTTTAATTATCCCTAATCTGTATGTTAAAGATGAACATTCTTTAAAAGGGTAAATTGCGTTTTAGTCCCGTAACTTTTTGGTAGTTGCAATTTTACGAGTCCTTTATCTTCTAAAGTTGCATTTTTAGTCTGGACAATTTTGCCCTTATGGCTAAATAGCATTTTGGTCCTTTATCTTTCTAATAGTAGCAATTTTAGTCCTATAATTTTCAAGCATTAATAGTTTAGTCCTTAACACATCATAATAGCTAATTTATCTAGAAAAAACCCAGATTTTATAGAATAAAAGATTCACATTTTCTAACACCTATTTTGTTCGTGGCATTATTACACCTACTTAGATCCAATCTCTATTCGGAGGCTTTAATATGATTGTTCCAATATGTTATCATGTATCTTGGTGTTCTACAGGCATACATCGTCAAAATTTGACGATATGTCATATCGATGCGATCCAGGATTTTTGAAATTGGGGTACGATAGATTTTTAAAAAAAATGTACATATAAATATTGTTAATTATTTAAGTCATAGTACAAAATGTTTTTTAAAATTTTGTAAAAGTTGATTATGTAACCGTACATGAAAAATTAATACACATATATAAAAGAAATAATTAGAAAATTAATTAAGAAAACAAGATACAACAAAACACAATTTTCGTAACATTATTGATATTATTATTATTATTTTTTTTTTGATATTTTTAGTTTTGTAGGTTTTGACTTTTGTCATGGTTTATTTATTCAAGTTGTTAAGTCAATCTTTTAATTTTTGAAATTTTATTGTGGGGATTTGTATTGTTTTATTTGAATTTCTAATTCTATTTTTACTTTTTGTAAAAATAAGGGTACAAATTTATTATTAATTTTTTCTTTACTAAAAAATATAGTTGAATTTTTTCAGTTTGGGGGTACGATTTTACCCCCAATTTTGTACGTAGATTTGCCGTTGTGTCCTATAAGATAGACATCTTGTACAATTGTCCAGATCCATTTTCTCGGAAAAAATTCTCCTCACCAATTGTTAATTACATAAATATAATAAATATAACTAAAAGTTCTTAATAAACCTAGGCTCTGATACCATTTTGAGCAAAACACTTAGTCAAATAAGTCATTTATGTGTATAAGGGTATTCTTGGTATATTGAAAATATTAAATAAATCCAAGGGACCAATTTGGCAACAACTTGAAATTTACAGGACCGAAATTGCTTAGGTATGAAACATATAGGACCAATTTTGCAAAAACAATCAAACTTACAGACCAATTTTGCAAACTCAATACTTATAGACCGAAATGCAAACGCCTATAGTTATAGGACCAATTTTGCAATTTTCCCTTCTTTAAAAATATCTTCTAATAAAGGCGCAAAGCCTAATAAAGTCATACGCTACTAATGTCAACCACTTGATTAAAGATATCAGACATAAGTCAAGCCATATTAATTATTAGAGTTGCATTTTTTATCATAGACATATTAAGTGGTAACACTATAGTTATAGTGAATGTGTTGAATACTAATTAACCACAAGTTCTAAAAGAAAACTCGAATCGGATGCCAATCTTACACATTAAGAACCATATTATGTTACAATTTTAAATCGACAAACTGATGAGTGATGACTGGAAAGGTAATTAGAAGATGGTAGGCTATAAGAATCGAATAAATTGATGAAAAAGTAGAACTCTCACTACAACAAAAAATCTATGTTATCTACAAAAAAATGTCGGCAATATTAAATTAACTGTAAAATATAAATAAAATTGTTGTAAGTAAACCATTATAGGTAAATACATACCAATAAAATCTTTAATTATCGATAAATACCTACAGAATTTTTGTCAAGAATTTAAAATTTATTGGTGAGTTATCGGTAAGTACTTTATAATTGAAAAATATTTGCTTTTCGTATTAACGCGTTTTGAAGTGTTGTCAAATCGGGAGACGGGTTTGAGTACAACCTTTTTGTTTATAGTAGGAAATTAAACTCGCAGCCACTATATTTGAATGTCTGTTTGGGTAGAAACTCGAGTTTAACGATAAGCCTACAAACCACCATGTAAGTTTCCAAGAAACCGTATTAGTTAATGTCTTGTGTGTGATTCAATCAAATGATGGAGAGGTGGGAATTGAAACTCGAGACTTGTTAGACCACCCAATGAGAACCAGTACAACATTTTCTTGATGGGATAAGTCTTGATTACATTGTACTCTATTCCAACTTTTTTTATTTACCATATGTATGTATGTATATATATATATTAAAGAGAAGAAGAAAACAAGATTGATGTATTATAAAAATTATTGTTCTAAAACTTTCCGCTTAGGTGCTAAGTCTTCCTTATCTGCCTATATTATTCTTTCTATTAGATCCCACTTAATTCTGCCTAACCCCACTCATATTCTGCCTAGGCGCTAGGCTCCAGTCTATCGTCCGACTAGGTCTGTCGCTTTTTAACAATGATAAAAACCATTTGCTAACCCGGAATAATTGTCACCCAAAACCTGTGTGCCAAACAACCGCCATGTTGTGCCTCTCTTGTCGTCATCAGAGAATAAAGTGAAAACAGACTCTGCTTAAAAAACAAACAAGGCTCTTCTAGTTCCTTCAAGAAACCTCCCTTTCTATCAAAACAAACCCCACATTACAAATACCCAATAATTATTTTCTCAATCAACACTCCAACAAAAAAAAACAGAGAAATCACTAAGAAATGGCAAAGGCGCGTTTGGTTGGGATTGGAATGGACTATTCAGCAACAAGCAAATCAGCTTTGAATTGGGCAATCAATAATCTGATTGAAGAGGGTGATCAGATTATCATAATCCATGTTGTTTCCCCAAAAGCTGATCCCACAAATAAGCAGCTTTTTGAAGATACTGGGTCGCGTATGAATTATACCTTTAAACCTTCATCTTTCTTTTTTCTTTTTTAATTTTTTGGTTATGCAAAATAATTGTTGTTTGATTTTTTTTTTTTTTTGGTGGGTGAATTTCAGCTTTGATACCTTTGGAAGAATTTAGAGAAATTAATGTGTCCAAACACTATGGACTCACCCTGATCCTGAGGTTCTTGATATGCTTGATACAGTCTCCAAGACCAAAAAGTATGTTTATTAATCTTTGGGGTAATTACAAAAACTGCCCCGTGGTTTAGCCTAATTACAAAAAGGACTCCAAGTAATTTTTCAAAATTACAAATATTTGTTGAGGTTGCAATTTTGTAAGTTAAGAACAAACAGCAGATCTTTTGTGAGACCGTGAGACGGTAATACTTTGTGTAAAAAGCAAATAAATATTATTTTTTACACTAAAATATCAATTGACTCACAGTTTCACGGACTTTCACCGTCCCAAATAAGTATTTATGAAGAACAAATGGTTTTTTTGTAATTAGGCTAAATTCAGAGGTAGTTTTTGAAATTAACCCTTAAATCCTTTTTTGTGAATATATACATGTGTGTGTGTGGGCATAATGGTATTTTAATGTTTGATTACAGGTGAAGGTGGTGGCAAAGGTGTATTGGGGAGATCCAAGGGAAAAGTTGTGTGATGCTGTGGAACAACTCAGGCTTGATTCACTTGTTGTGGGTAGCAGGGGTTTGGGTGCTATTAAGAGGTAATTATTTCATTAATTAACAATGCTTAATTGAATACAATATTATATAATTGAACTTAATCATAAAAAATTAGCTATACAATTTCTATTTATTCTATTTGATTTAATAAAGCAAATGAGTCCTATAATATTTCCCAGGGGTCTCACTAGAAAAGAAGAAGAAAAAATGGTTTACCGACAGATTATAAAAAATATTGGTTTTTCCACCAATATTTTTAAAATTTACTGACAAATTTAGATTTTGTTGGTAAAATATTTGCAACGATTTTAACACTCTGTCTTTGCTTGTGGATTTCAGAGGGATCTTCGCTTCTACCAGATTTCCCATACTGACAGTTATTTAATACTTATATACATATTTTTTTTAAGTGATTCGTTGTAGTGTCTACAATATTGCAATTGGCGATAACCATATCAAATCAATTCTATGAAAATGGGTTAAATCAACTGACAAAAATTCATATGTACATATTTTCATGAAATTAATTAATTTGGTAATGATATATAAAATATATTTGGTTTTTTGATTTATTATAATGATGAATTAATTGACTATTGAAAGTGCATTATCAGGGTGCTACTTGGAAGTGTGAGCAACTACGTGGTGCAAAATGCAAGTTGTCCAGTCACAGTGGTCAAGCACAAGGCTTAGTAGGTTTTGTTTGGCTCAAATTATTATTGCATCGCTTGGATTTGCAGAATTTACTAAATATTTTGAGTGTAATTTGTTGTTTGCTTTTTCTTTTTCTTTTTTCTCCTATTTTATGTAAAATCAATTGTTTTGTTTTTGGGTGAGATGATGTACAGCAGCACTGCGTTATGTATTGTGAATTTGTGATATGTGATTGAAATTGATGCTTTTTAGTTTTGAGCTTTCATAATCTTATCATTTTTCCTTCTTCTTTTTCCCCTTTAAATTAGCTTGCTATTATTATAATTTTTATTCCACTTTTTGTTCTATCGAACATCATCGGGGACTAATGATATGTATAGATACATTAAACATTCAACCACTTAAATTTATGGCGAGATTTTCTGTTTCAAGAAACTGTTACATTTTTTTATTCTATCAGATGGATGATTACCACGTGTATAAAAACTATTATATTAAGAGCTTATAATTTAAGTTTGATTTATGCTTCAAAATTTATATAGTAGTTTTCTATACACATGATAATGGTGCGGTGAAATAAGACATGAAATTTCATTTTAGAATAGAAGATCTTGTCTGCTCATATTTATCTGAATGATTAATGTTATTTATCCATGGGCAATTTGTCAAAATATGACAAAAATGAATCAAACTCGTGCAAATATGGTGATTTTGTGAGATATTTTTTTTGCTCGTTGGCGCGTGTGCGCTGAATAATAGTTGGCGCACCATACGTGTGCGCCAAGGAATTTAATTTTTTTCTTTTATATTTTGTGAGGTGGCGCGGAAAAAAAAAGGCTTCTGCGTGGTGCGCAAAGCAACATAGGGTGTGGGATGTGGTGGGGTGGGCGCACATACTACAATATTCATATGCTGGCGCACAACAAGAACAATTTTTTTGGTTTAGAGGGGTGGGGTGGTTGCGGGGCTGGGTGGGGAGTGAGGATGGATGAAGTTACTTTTATAATTTTATATAATAATAATAATAATAAATTAATAATTATCTAATGTAATTAGTATGCATGAAAAATTCATATGTAACTTTTTCGTTTTTTTTTATCCTTTTTTAACGTGTAATATATCAAATTAATTATTTTTTTACGATCTTTAATTTGACAATCATATTGCATATTTTTGCAAGAAGATAAATACATAGTCATAAATTGGTCTCGATTTGAGAAGACTATTATTGCGCGATACATGTATAGTGTTTAGTAGGGGTGACTATTCGGGTTATCGTTGAGTTCGTGTTTGGTAGGAGTGATAATTTGGGTTTCTCATGTTCGTGTTTGCGGGTTCGGGTTTCTCATGTTCGTGTTTTGCCGGGTTCGGTTTCTCATGCTCGTGAAGAGTTTCTCTCAAAGAACGAAAAATTGAGTTTGATTGTTAGGTTATCGTGTCACGTTAGGGATTGTCACCCTTGTATTGAAAATTCAACAATACCCCTAATTTCACCCTAAATACACATTCATATTATTAGGAAAATACACATGTTACAAATCGAAAAAAAAAATCAACTTTATCAAATAGAAGTAAAAATTTATGATTGTGTATTTAGGGTAAAAATTAGCATGAGAAACCCGAACTCGAACCCCGACAAAAACGAACATGAGAAACCCGAATTGTCACCCCTACCAAACACGAACCCAATCTGATAATTCGAATTGTCACCTCTACTAAACATTATACATGTATTGCGGAAGAATAGTCTTGTCAAATTGAGACCAATTTATGATTATATATTTATCTTCTTGCAAAAGTATGTAATATGTATTTCAAATTAAAGATCGTAAAAAAATAATTAATTTGATATATTACACGTTAAAAATAAAAAAAAAAAAAAAAGTTATACATGAATTTTTCATGCACCCCCACTCCCCACCCAACCCCGCAACCACCTAACTCCCCTAAACCAAAACAATTGTTCTTTTTGCTGGAGCATATGAATATTGTAGTATGTGCACCCAGCCCTCCATCCCGCCCCACCCTATGTTGCTTTTGTTTTTTTTTAAATTTAAATAGTTATGTGCGCCAGCCTCACAAAATATATAAAAAAACTTTTTTTTGGCGCACACGTGTGGTGCGCTAATCGTTATTCAGCGCACATATCGTTTGCGCCAACGAGCAAAAAAAGAAGATACTCACAAAATCACCATATTTGCACGAGTTTGATTCATTTTTGCCATATTGTGGCAAATTGCCCATCCAAGTGGAATAGTAAGTGGTATAAAGGAGTGGAATAAGCCCAAGATCTCCAGCTCTTTCTGCTATGGGCCTTTCATGAGTGATTGGGCTAATTTGAAATGGCACGTTAAGCAGGGCCCAATTGTCATCCTCGACCTTATGTCTTATTCATTGGTTGCAGAAATCATTGCGCTAGTTGGGCCGATCTTGATCGGCGCCTAGACCGCCCAGACGGCCGCCTAGAAACAACACTATTTTTTTATTTTTTGCCGATTTTTCCGCCTAACCCGCCTAGGCGGCGCCAGCCCGATTTTTTGGCCGCTTAGGAGAGCGCGTAGCTCGATTTAGTCTTTTAGCCCGATTTTTGGCCAAAACAATTTTTCGGGCTATTTAGACAAAATCGGATCGGCCAGGTCGCTGGCCGATTTTTACAACATTGATCTTATTACGGGGGAATATGGTAAGATTTTATTTGGGGCCTTTACGATTCGTATGCGATATTTGGGCTGTAAGCCCAAACATCAGAGGCACGAATATGACACACATGATACATGTACATCAAACATATTCAGGACCATTCTAGTTTTTTTATTTCTTTAAAATCCGGCATGTCTTTGTATATATTCGAACTCACCTCTTCACTAAAGAAAGAATACTCGTAGCTATAGAATCTTTGCAGTTTAAAAACCATTACTATAATATGTTTAAGTAAGTGATAACGCGGCCCAAAATTATATTATTTGATTTAATAAAAACAAACTATAATTAGAAAAATGTCATTTTTCCTCAGACGAGCCTTGAAAATGATGTAATTAAATTATCAATTTATTTTAACGAGTCTTGAACTATTTATTTATTTATTTTCGTGTAATGAAAGATTAGATTTATACTAAATTTCTTTAAGTGGTACTCAAGACAAACAAGATCGAGATCATTTAAATAGCTAATGAACATAATCAATTTGCATTATAATAATTAAGAAAAACAAATTACTCTCGATCCACAGTACATAAATCAGAAATTGGTACAATGAGATTAATGTAGCTCATCAACATGTCACATACCCGAATTAAACATGGACAGGCACAATACGTAAATTAAGTTACCAAAAAAAATCACAATTCGCATAAACAATTAATTTATTAAAAAATTAGCAAACTCCATTAGTCTTCTTCTTCTCAGCAACAAATTTCCTCCAAGTGGCCGTGATCTCCCTCTGCACCTCAATAGCCGTTTTCTTAACAATGGCATGGTGGTGCTCCTCCACGGCTGACGTGGCGATGAGCTTCTCCGTAACCCTAGCAGGGATCGAGTCGAGCTCGTGCAGAACTTTATCGATGTCCATCACGAGCCTCTCGGCCAACGTCCTAGAGAAGTCCTCGCGTATGACCACGCGCAGCACGGTCACGTGCTGCGCGTCTGGCGGCATGGTGTACGCGGGGACGATCCACCCGAACCGGCGGAGCATGTCGGAGATCTCGAACTCGTTGTGGCGGGAGTGGTCCTTGAGGCTGAACGCCACTAGGGGAACGCCGTGGTCTTTCGACACGATGTTGAACCGGCCGGTTTTCTCTAGACCGGCTTTTAGTACCATGGCGTTTTCTTGGCAGTTTTCCATGATGTTACGGTAACCCTGCGATTATATATGATCATTGTCGTATATTAACATAAATTCTGGACCGTTGATTTATAATACATTGTTTGGCTTGATCAAAAAATGGATTATTGATTTATTGTGTTGAATTTGATATTTACCT
The DNA here is from genome assembly GCA_016081115.2 of Rehmannia glutinosa. Classification (NCBI taxonomy): domain Eukaryota; kingdom Viridiplantae; phylum Streptophyta; class Magnoliopsida; order Lamiales; family Orobanchaceae; genus Rehmannia; species Rehmannia glutinosa. The sequence goes on from JABTTQ020001877.1 coordinate 18,955, forward strand.
CGTTGCCTAAGCGGATAAGTTGATAGTACTGAGCAATTACTTGACTAGAACCTGCAAGATAAATTAGAAATTATTAGAAATTGAACACCATATATGATTTAAGAACATAAAAGTTGAAAATTGAAATTGATATAGTGACTTAAGTGGTTCATCAAAATTGGACCACAATGACAGTCAAATTAATAAGATAAATAATTTAGTACATGAGAGAAAAATATTGAATAGAGTTCAAAATTTTAGTGTTTATAAAAATAAATATTATTACATGATAAATGATACTTGGTCCGCAATGGAGACATTAAAATAGGAGATAGAATGCCATTTGAAATTGAGTCCAAGTTAATAAAAACAAAATAGTGAAAGTCAATTTATACCCTCCGATTGTGGCAATGGCGGAGCCAAAGATAAGAAAGAGGGTGGAGACGAAGCAAAGTGCGTCGGATAGAAAACTAAGAAAATCATACAAATTCTAACTTAGTTTTTTGTTAATTCTAAGTGAGATAAAATATTACAAATAAAAATTGGGAGAGGTGATTGGGACCCAGCATGGTTCCCCTAGTTCCGCTAGGGATTATGGACTTAAAATTTCGAGAGACTAATAACATAGTGGTGAAATCACAAAATCTAGACTCATAGATTGAATATGTGGTACTTAGAAATCAAAGACTAAATCTGTAGACAAAAATGAAATAATTATTTTTAGTTTTTTAAGTGATACAGCAGCGGAGGGAATATCGCACTCATGTTGGTTTATTATATGAGAGGAAAATATAAAATACCGTCAAATTATCTCAATGGTCGATATTAATTGAACCTTAGTCTTGAAAATAATCTATTTGTACCCTTTATGATTTTAAAACATTGCATAATAGAAATCACAAAATCCATACTTAAAATCATAAAATAATTGGTAGAGTTAAAGAGGTAAAACTATGTGCAAAGAGGGAAAAAAAAAGTACCTTTAGAGAAGTTGAGAGTGAAAGTGGGTTGATCAGCTCCAAGATAGTTAATGTGGAAAATGAGTTCTTCAGGTAAATCCTCTTTGCTCCTCCAAATGGCCCACCCAATGCCAGCATACACAAGCCCATATTTGTGCCCACTCACATTGATACTTTTCACCAATGGCAACCTAAAATCCCACTCCAATTCTGGGTATAAAAATGGTGCAATAAATCCACCACTTGCTGCATCAACATGAATTGGTGTGTCCCATCTGCATATATAGTCACGTCACACTTTCAATAAACCAATTTTGAATTTTATATTCCTACTATATTTCATTTTGTGTGTCCAAAATATAATGAAATCATCTTATACACGTGTCATTCACTTAATAAATTGAAACACTGCAAAAAAAAAGAGATATCTAGGGAGTGTTTGCAAAAACTTTACTTTTAGAAGAAGGGATTTATTATAGCAGAAGTAGAAGTAGTTGAGAAATCAGAAATTGGTAGTGTTTGAAAATAGAATTAAAAGTTGAGAATGAGAAGTTGAGTGTTTGGTGAAAAAGTAGTAAAAGTACTTATTTATTTGTAAAATTCAAACTAAAAGCAGAATCTGAACACTCATCTCCCTGTTTTTAGATTCTGATTAAATGAAACAGAATTAGAAACAGAAATTGGTATATACAAACACTAAAAGCTGCTTTTCTTAAGCAAAAAACTGAAAAACACTTATTTTTAGTGCTGGAAACACTCCCCAGTCCCCTAGTAGGTAAATAAATAAGAACTAAAGAGAAGTTTATGTCTCTATTCTGTCTTTTGTTTCTAACAACTTACTATAAGAAATAAATATTTTATCACCAGAAAAATATGTAAGTAAGTACTAAGATAATTGTAAAGTGTGGCTAAAATCATTTTAGATAAATATTAATAACGGAAAATAAAACTATTGGTAAATGCCTATAGTATTTCTGCCGATAAATTTAAAAATTATTAGTGATTTGTCGTCAATTTATTGACAAAATTAATTCTATAGATTATAGGTACCCATAAAATTTATTGACAAAATTAATTCTATAGGTAAATCTTGTCGGTAACTGCAATTTTCTTGTAGCGTTAAAATACGTACCCTGTTTCTTTATTCTTTTCGACCAAGAGGTCATTCAGCGTTTAACGTCTTGAACTCCCCCGTTCAGGGTGGATCCGAGATTGCGGCGACGCAGATGGTGTTCTCATCCACCATCTCCGCGGCCTTTTCCGGGTCCATCACGTAGTACCCGTCTCTCAGTTTCACTTCCTTTAGCTCGACTTCAAAATAACGGGCGAATTTCTCCCAACAGACTTGGACATTGGCGCCGGTGACAATGTTAGGCTTGTCGTACGGTTTACCGAGTGCCTTCATCTTGTTCTGCCATTTTCTCTTGAATGCCAATCCGGCAAGCATTATTGCTTCCGATGAACCCACGGTCCCTACGCCGACCGCCGCCTCACCGTCGCCCAGCGGCGCGTTGAAGAGATGCGCGATCATGTTGACGCACCGGTTCTGTTTTCAATCATAATTAGTTAATTAGTTCATATATTATATCCAATCATATATTATATCCAAAGACAAATATGGGGGGGAAAATTAGGGATAATTACAAAACACCCCTGAGGTTTGGGTTAATTATAAAAAAACCTAGACATGTTTCAAAATTACAAAAAAAACCCAGCAGGTTTCATTTTGTCTTAAATTTAAGAGCAGAATCGTAATATTTTTGTAAATATCAGGGACTATTTTGAAGTATTTTCGAAAAACACCGGGAAAAATGTAAGACGGGATCAAATCTCAAGGTTTTTTTTTGTAATTATCCCCAAAAAATAATTGCATATATTGATGTATCAGGTTTACAAGATTGATTGAATTAGGTATAATTCCATCATTTATTATATAGGTGTTAGCAGCACTAGATATTTTTCAAATTCTGCCAAATTATAGTGGACTTCACACATTTATACTTTTAGATTAGAAGACCAATATAAAGTGCCCTTAAAATTATTACTAGCATTTATGCCCCCCTTGACCCTTGTTATGCCATATAGTCACCCTAGCAAGGTAAACTACACACTTTTTCAATTTTTTACAAAATAAAGCTTTAATTTGTGGTTTTGATATTAATATGTTGAATGAAAAAACTGAAATTTCAAGGGAAAATTGATACAAAATTCATTTTTAATATAATTTTATTTTGAAGTAGCCCTATAGAGTTGTTAATAATTAAATATTGAATATATATAATATCCATACTATCAAAACTGAATTCTGTTATTTTTCTTAGATGTCCATATATTAAACATAATGTTCGATTTTCTACAATGACATTTTTTTCCGGACTACACTTACAAGCAGAAATGATAATAATAATTATTGGCTAATTTAAAACTAAAAGTGTGATAATACTCAAAATTTTATTTTCATTATTCTAACTTTCGTCCAAACTTCCTTTTGATTCAAATATGGACATAAAATGATGATGAGTAATTGTTTATCATAATGTTACTTTCGACATAGCAAATATAAGAAGATATATAAACTAAAAAAAAAAAAAAAAAAAAAACAGACTTTTGAAATTTGTTCAGGAAATAAGACCAAATATATTGTTTGTTTTGTTAAAATAAAGGGAAAACGGAAATAGTCTAAAAGCAATGGGCTCCACGTCCTAATTATTGTTGACAAAGTTAGGGGACAAGGTGACTTTCTTCCTCATAGACTTGGGCTTTAGGTTAGGTAGAATAATAAATAAATATGCAACTATCCAATTGAATTCCTTTATTCTGTTTTCACACGTTAGAACATCAAAAAGAATAATATTTGATCTAATTTATCAAAGTATTATGTTTTTATATTTTCAATGTATAAAGTTTATATCTTATTAATATTCGTATAAAAATTACTCATTTGTACACTAAGAACAATTATCACGTAACTGATTACAGTACCAATAGACAATTTTGAAACAACTATAGTAATTAATATTCAAAGGAATTTGCCTATGATCATGCAAAACTCTTACTTAAGTAAATGAAATAATATTCGCACATTATGGATATTATGGTCAAAATAATCCCCGTAAATTTTTTTGACATTTCGAAAAGCTAAGATTGGTTCTAAAAGTTACCTTACAACAAAATATGGAAAAGTTCTTAGTGCCATTTGTATTAAATTAGTCGAACATGGAATTAATTTATAATATGTATTCCTTACTTTTATTTTGCTTGATTACAAAGAAACATTATGGAATCCGAATGTTCACACGGCAACTGGGGATTAGTTCCATATTTTTCTCACAATAAATTTCTTCTTTTTATTTACTTATTATTTCCATGTAAATTTTTTTGTACTATTTCCATGTAATTCTGACACTCATTAGTTACTAAAGGAATTAAATAGTTCTAAAAAGAGGAATTAAATATTTACATAAAAACCATTTTTTACAACAATATTTAAGTAAAAACCATTAATGTGTTTTTTGGTATTCTTTCAAGTCATTGATAAATTACAATAATAACGAAAATCAAAATAATATCATTATGTATACTTTATGGGCCAAAATTATACTCACTGTATATATGGTATACTGGTTATATATTTTAACAATATATATTTGGCCATATATATAAAATCGATCTTTGAATTATAAACATGGGTATTTTTTCATTTCAATTTTTATATAGAGATACTATTTTTTAATTCATTCTAAAAAAATGTCCACTTGTCCATCTATTCAAATAGTGTTTAGAAAAGTAGGATAAAGGCATAAAGCCAAAAAAAAAAAAAAGAAAGAAAAGGGCGTCTAAGAACGTGCTTACCAACTGTTCCTCGCCTTTTAAAGTTGCACTTCATTAAAAAATAATAATAATATTGGTCCATGTTATCATGATGCCAAAGTTGGCCAAACATATGAAAAAGAAGTGGGGAATAAATTCTTTTTGTATCTATTTTTGCAGATTTGACGAAGGGATACTAATTTAATTGATAAATAACATATAGGGTTAATAATAATTGGAAAAAAATATATATTTCTTAAGTCTGATATAAAGTCTTAAATTAGGAAACAAGATATATATAAATATATCTTCTCGGATTATGTGTATTCCCTAAAGTGAGAAAATAAATACCATTATCATTCATAACTAATCTTAAATATTTAATCAGACTCGGTCTAATTACGTGTTTTTTTAGTCAAAGCAACAACAACATTAATAATTATCAAACACATAAATAAAAGACAAAACGGTGCGACGAATCATGCTTTTTGGTATAAAAAAATGATACTTTGTATTAAATGTATTCCAAGAAAGTATTACTTTTTATACTAAAAATATCATATTTTACTTTAAAATTATATTTTTTAAACTAAAAGTATAATTCGTTACACCGTTCGACTGTCTTAGAAGAAACCTGCTCTAAATAAAAATTAATTACGACCAAAATTAACTTGCCTGTAGCTCAGTAGTAACAGGGTATTCATCCATATCAACGTAGTTTTTGTTAATGGCAGCCATAATAAGCTTATCACATTCTGGTTCCATCCATGTTGTCACAAAAGATGCCAAATTTAGCCTTGGATTCCCATCAAGCATAAGTTCATCGTTTATGATCTGGAATGCTGCTTCCTTTGGTATCGAATTCTCTGACATCTTGAACCTATTTTCATCGATGAATTTACAAAAAATTGGTTAATTATATATTATGCGAACAATATTTTTATTAATCCTCAAATTAAGTGTGTCCAAAAGATTGTGAGTGCGGTTTCCACTGTTATAATAATTAAAATGGATAATTACAAAATACCCCTGAAGTTTGAGCTAATTAAAAAAAAAATTAGAGATTTTTGAAAATTACAAAAAAAACCTTAAAGTTTGGTTTTGTTTTAAATTTAAGGGGGTAACTATTGTATTTCTATAATTGTCAGGGAGAGTTTTGAAATGTGTTTTGCTTATGAAGGGAAAATGTAATACATAATCACACTTCAATGGGTTTTTTGTAATTTTAAAAAAATAGATTTTATTGTAATTAGCTCAAACTTTAGGGGTATTTTGTAATTATCCCAAGGAATAGCTACAAAAACTATCCATAAAGGTTGGGGTAATTACCAAAAAAACTAAAGAAATTTCCAAAATTACAGAAATTGTGATTCTGCCTTAATTTTGAAGTAGTTAATTGTAATATTTTTATAACTGTAACGGGGCGTTTGAAAAAAAAATTATCTTATGAAAGGGGAAAATGTAAAACAAAAGACTTTTTTGTAATTTTGAAAGTTCTCTAGGTTTTTGTAATTACCTCAAACCACAGGAGTAGTTTTTGTAACTATCCTTAATTAAAAACGTGTAAAAACCAAGAAAATAAGGTTTAGAAATATTGTGATTTTGAATCAAAGAAGACAATAAAATTAAGTGATAGTGTAATACTAACATAAGTAGTCGATTCGAAATAAATAAAACTGTAATATTACTTGGGGAGAGAACTGGTAACATATCGGGAACCGAACGTCGAGTGAATGGAGACATCGGTGTCGGAGGCGGTTTTGGACAGCACCATGGTGGTCGGAGGTGGCTAGAGAGATTGGGACAATAATATTAAGAAGATTATAAATTGAGAGAATGTTATGAGAAAAATATAGGAGATGAACTTGAATGATATGAAGAAAGTGTTGTACTTGCATATATATAGTGTGAGAAGTGGGCTGGTTTTGGAAATAATAATAAAAATAGCGTTTACTATTCAATTTTGTGTAAGAAAGGGCACATGGGGCCTTTTAGTATACCCCGCCAAAGTCAAACTATGTGTTCTCATATACCAACTTGTCTTTAAATATAAAAACCTACTGGTCTGAATACGCGTGGAATATTTAGGAGTTCATTTTTTTCAAGATTGAGAAAATAAAAAAGAGTTGAAATTTTGTAGTAGTCTTTTTTTTTACTTTTGCTATATGGCAAAAGAATTGGTCAATTACTTGGTCCTTTTGGACACAAATAATTCTTGTGGAAAGCTTTTTATGGACTTATAGTTACTGGTTTTTTAAAAGTCAAAAGTAATAAGAGGAGTCTTAATGACACAAAGAAAATGTAGTTTGCTTCGGTTTGTAATAATGTTGTTACTTAATTTGGTTTTATTTAATTAATTAATTTTGATTATTGGTTTGGTCAAAGACTCAAAGTGAATATAGAGTGGAAGTTGCTAATATATATCATCGATCACGTTAGTTGTGGTAAATAACAATTATTGTTTCTCAGTCTTTATTTTATATTCTTATTTTTTGTTTTATTTGATATTGGTGATGGGTTGGGATGAGCCAGTCCACCCGAGCTCATTGGGCCAAGTCATAAAGTCGTAAAGTCGGGCCAGGTCGGTCCAATTTTTTATCAACCCAAGATTTCTTGAGTCCCAACTAGAGCTATCAAAATGGGATAAGCGGTAAATATATCTTGGCCCAACCCACCCGCAAGCTAGCCTGCTCAAAAAGTAAAAATAATATTTTTTTTTGCATATTATTAATTTTAATGAGTTACATATAATAATGGATGACAAAAACATATTTTAAAAAACATTAAATACACTTTTATAAGAGATAAAAATATAAAATGTCAATTATACTATTTTTTTTTTTTTACTTTATTTTTCTTCTTCTTTTTTTTTTTTTTTGTTTCTGCCGTTCCGCCAAACCCGTAGCGGGCTAGCCCATACCTAACCCGCCCCTACCTTAGCAGGGCATGGCGGGGCAGGTTGACGGCTCTAGTCCCAACTCACCCCATCAACATTTTTACGTGTATTTTTGTCGGGTTTCGGATCGCTTGGGTCGAGCTAAAATAGGTCAGGTCCTTTTTAGGACACTGAAAATAAAGCTCAGCCTGGCACTGTGTGCGGTCTAGCCGGGCGATTTTTGTCAAGACTAATTTGATGTTTCAATATATTAAATAGATGGTATGTGTATAATAAAGATATTAGCTTTCATATATGAAAGCTAATATAAATATTGGAATACAGAATATAATAAAGAATAGAACAAAAAACGTCTCTCTCCTTTCAACAATAATAGACGAACTTTGAAGCTACTTGCAACTCATTATCATAAATTTAATTTGAATCCTTATTACTTGGAATTGTCGTTCAAATTGACGTTCCCACTTGCCTTTTAACACAATGTATTTATTTAAATGAAAATGATTGAAAACCCTTCTGAGGATTGGCATATTCAAGGGAGGTGCTGAGGATATTTGGTAATTTAGAAAAAAGTATAATTTTTTATATTTTGCTAGAAAATATTTTATTTTATAAACTAATTTTGAAATAATTTTCTGTGTGTGAACCAAATAAAATTATGGAACGTATAAAGATGTTAGTAATATCAGGGCGTAGCTAGGGGTGCCACCCTACCCAAGACACCCCAAATTTTTTTTTGTCCGTTTTTATGTGGAAAAAATGAAAAAAAAATTATATGTGTTTTTTTTAAGGGGAAAAAATAATTGAGCTAGGGAAAATGGGGGAAAAAATTTGGACTAGGGGTAATTCAAGTCGGTAGCTTACACCCCCGTAATATTGATATCTTTATATGTTGGAAATAAAGTTCATTAAGATTTTAAAAATAAGTTAACAAATCTTTATTAAGCTCTTAATTATCTTATAGATATTCTAAATAACTCATAAAATCACCCAAATCATATGGTAATAATTTAGATGACGGATTTTTCTATTTTTAAATTTTTGTTTTTCTTAAATTGTGTTTGCGGTTATATGTAACTGCCAAAATTTGCCAAAAGAATTAAGAACAACGAAATGAATACTGCAACATTAGGATTTCGCGCGAAAAATACCAAATTCGAAAATCACAAAAGCCTAACTCAAACAGTGGTCGTACCAGAAAATATATAAGGACAAAGTTGACCGAGCTCCGATATGTCTCCAACCGATCTCCGCCAAAGAACACCGAGCACTGCAAGAAAGGGGGGGGAGAGGGTTTTTCCTGCTGCATCTCTCCGACGCTCAAGTCGGATATCGATTCAAAGATCAAAATAGCTCAAGTATAGTGTAGGTGAGTAAAAATGCATTAACCTTGCTCATACCGATGAATGCCTATTTATAAGTGCTTACTGTTAGTGGTTCCACATTTTCCTAAACGATTAAGGAGCATATGTCGACGTTTGTTACAAAATCTTATCTAGATCCGAGAAATTCGAGTTATGCTTACACATGCCGATCTCATCTATTTATCCCGAGCACTATCAATCTTCTAGAAATTTGGCCTTAAGAAGTGAACCTGAATGGGCACGGAGTTGGACTCTAATTACGAGCCCATTATCTAGCTCGGCCTATTCCATGCTGGGATCAACGCCCCCCCCACTACGGGTAGTTGTTCGTCGAAAAAGTTTGGTTATAGTGTTCCCTTAATCACGAGCCGAGCTCGGAACACCGACCGTCCACTAGACATTCGATTTTTGTATACCGAATCGTTTGCCGCCTCTATCGTTTGAAATTCCCGCTCTTCGAGATCCGTGCCATTGCTCATCATTATCCTATCGATGGGACGTATGTCCTCCGCCCATCGTGCCCCTAGCCGCCGATTTTACCTCTCATCAACGGCTAAGATTCATCGCCCCTCGGTACTCGTGCGGTCTCTTCTCCTATATAAAGGGGCTCGCCATTTCATTTTTCACTTTTGCCCACTCTCTCTTGAGCGATTTTCAAAGACGACGACTCCCCTCCCGGCGATTCAAAGACCTCCACTCCGGCGTGTAATTTTTCTTCCTCCTTTTCTTCTACTTTAGTACTTTCCTAGCCCTATCTTTATTCTCCCATTTCTATCTTCTTTCTCTGTTTTTCCTATTTTGTATAATAGCATGTCTTTCCTCAGTAAATCTTTCCTCTGCGGATCCCGAAAAAAGTCGCCTGGGGCTTCGGGTCGATGACTGGAACTTTCTTTTGAAAATGCCGCTCCTCTCGCTTCACACCATACCGAGGACTCTTCCTCAAATCTCTCGCGAGCTCGAGCTCTCTCTCCGATGATAGTTATTCTAATATAGAAATAAGGTCATCAGTCCCGACCTCCCATGTAGATAGTAATTTCAATGCCACCGCCATGTTTGCTAGGAATTTAAAATATCTTTGTAAAAATATAAGTATTCCTTCAACTTTTAGATTAGCTCTCCCCAGCTCTTACGATAGGCCGAACCGACCTCCCCCAGGTTTTCTAGCCTTTTTCTCCGGGCAGATTGATGGTGGACTTTGGTTCCCTATCCATCCTCTTATGACTGAGCTCTCCGCCCTATATCAAATCCCTTTGAACCAATTTTCTCCCAACTCTTTTCGACTTATGACCGGCTTCGTCATGGTTACCAAATTCCTCGAAATTGAACCAACAAAATTGAGCTCTTTCACTTTTTATTTCAAATAAAGGTCTCTACTACTCGTGGCCTCTTCTATCTCTCCTCCCGAGGTGATGCACGATTCCTGAAATATCCTACTTCGAATAAATTTTGGAAGGATCGCTATTTCTTTCTCTCTTCTCCGAACCCGGCCCTTCCCTACCCGGTGGGTTTGGGAAGTTCCTCCTCAAAGAAAAGTAAATATTAGGAGGCGAAATCCCGATCTCCAAGTTCTCATAGATCGGTTAAATAAGCAAGAGTATGATCTTTCACGACTCGCTCTTGTCCCGCTTCTATTATGGCATTTCAAATTAAGCCCACACACCGCAAGCTCGAGGAAGACCTCGGTATTCACCTTTTGCTAATACTTATTTCTATTTCTGTTTTCATTTTTATTTTACTAACTCTCATCACTTCTTTATGCAACCACCCTTATGGAAAAAGGTTTGCCGAGAAGGATGCTGCTCGGCAAAGAAACATTTCAATGAGCCGAGCTCCTTCTCAAGGAACTTCTTCCCAACCTCTTCCTTCAACAACCTCTGGTCAACCTACTGCGGACCAGGCCCCTAAATCCCCGAGGACCATTCGTCCCGACTCCGCTCGGGATGTTATCAAAGAATTCACCAATCCGAGCCACAACCCGCTCCCGAAAAATAGCCTTTTCTCGCTTTGGACTCTTCGGGAAGAAGTCCAAAATTATGTGACTCGGGAGACGTCACTACTCCCAATCAAACCTTTTTCCTCCAAACTCCAGTCATGGAGAATTACAACCTCGCACAACAACTGAATTTCTGCAGGGGCCTACGCTTGACTGAACGCCGCCTTGCAAAGCAAGCCTCGTTCCGAGCTAGTGGATAACTTTAGCCTTGACTTCTCCAAGGTAATCATTTCCCTTTCTCATACTCCCACCGCATTATTTCATACCTTTACTTATGTTTGTTTTCCATTCTTATCTTGTAGGCCTTATTCCGCCTCTCCGAGATAATTGCCCGAGGTCGCGTGGGCTTTGTCGATCCCCATCCGGTTAATGAGCGCAATGATCTTGGCTCCAAGTAACCAAGCTCAAAGAGAGGGATGCCAAGATGATCAAGATTTTGGATAAGGGCAAGCCGAGCTTGATGAACACAAAGCCGCTTGGCTCGGAAGGATGAAGAAATAGGAGCTCTCAAGGCCGAGCTCGCGAAACTTGAACTTCACCGCTTTCGTAAGATAGCTGAAGCTCGAGAAGAAGGTGCCCGAGCTAGTGTTCGAACTTTCTCCAATCACCGTGAGTGTTGTGCTCTGGTTCAAAAGGCTCGGGAGGTGGCCAAACAAAGCTTTCTAAGCTCCGAAGAGTTTTCGACGCCCTTTTCGACGAGCTCTCCAATATTTCCACCTAGCCTTCGACAAGCCGAAGCCCAAGGTCCGGAGAAGGGCTTTACCGGAGAAGTTCGACCGACGCAAGGCCTTAACCTTTGCCACCGACCCCGAAGGATATAACCCTTCTGCCGAGGCAAACCGGGTCAACTCGAGCTCTCCTACCGACTTCCTCAACCATATCCTCTCCTTCAAAGCCAACCGAGCTTCATCCTCGGCTCCCTTAGTCCCTCCCCAAGCTCGGGAGATGCTTCTCGTGCTCTTACTACCGAGCTTGATACAGTTATCGAGATCTTGGAGGAAGCTCCTTTAACCGTAGCGGATTACGGTATTAAGGATACCCCCCCTCTTAGCTTTTGTGAATGTAATTTCGCCTTTTTACTTACATGTACTCGACTTTCATTTTCAATGAACTTTTTCTTGACCGAGCTTTTTATTTCTTTACTGCTTTCTATTTCCAATTTTCAATTTTTCGAAGCTCGAGCTGAGCTACAGGTATTTTTAGCTTCAAGTCACTTTGGGGACCAGGCTAAAAATACTTGGATAAATTTTCAATTTTCCGAAGCTCGAGCTGAGCTACAGGTATTTTTAGCTTCAAGTCACTTCGGGGACCAGTCTAAAAATACTTGGATAAATTTTCAATTTTTCAAGCTCGAGTGAGCTATAGGTATTTTTAGCTTCAAGTCACTTCGGGGACCATGCTAAAAATACTTGGATAAATTTTCAATTTTTCAAGCTCGAGCCGAAGCTACGGTGTATTTTTAGCTTCAAGTCACTTCGGGGACCAGGCTAAAAATACTTGGATAAATTTTCAATTTTTCGAAGCTCGAGCTGAGCTACAGGTATTTTTAGCTTCAAGTCACTTCGGGGACCAGGCTAAAAATACTTGGATAAATTTTCAATTTTTCAAGCTCGAGTGAGCTATAGGTATTTTTAGCTTCAAGTCACGGGGACCAGGCTTAAAATACTTGGATAAATTTTCAATTTTTCAAGCTCGAGTGAGCTACAGTATGGTATTTCTAGCTTCAAGTCACTTCGGGGACCAGGCTAAAAATACTTGGATAAATTTTCAATCTTTCGAAGCTCGAGCTGAGCTACAGGTATTTTTAGCTTCAAGTCACCGGGACCAGGCTAAAAATACTTGGATAAATTTTCAATTTTTCAAGCTCGGCCGAGCTATAGGTATTTTTAGCTTCAAGTCACGGGGACCAGGCTAAAAATACTTGGATAAATTTTCAATTTTTGAAGCTCGAGTGAGCTACGGGTATTTTTAGCTTCAAGTCACCGGGGACCAGGCTAAAAATACTTGGATAAATTTTCAATCTTTCAAGCTCGAGCCGAGCTAAGGTGTATTTTTAGCTTCAAGTCACTTTGGGGACCAGGCTAAAAATACTTGGATAAATTTTCAATCTTTCAAGCTCGAGTGAGCTACAGGTATTTTTAGCTTCAAGTCACTTCGGGGACCAGGCTAAAAATACTTATGGGTATCCACCCTTCCAAGACTCAGACTCTCGACCATTTCCATGATCAAGTCCGAGCTACTCAATTTTATTTCATGGGTATCCACCCTTCACTTATTTTCAAGCTAAGAGTGCTGAATCGAGGTTTTGCTATATTCACACGTTGTAGGTCGGTAAAGCGTAGATTCTTTCATTCATGCCTTTCTTCATTACATCAAGATAGAAACGTAAACTTTTGTAAACATCATGGGTCCACTACCGCGCTTTCTTTCTCTTAAGAATAATACTTCCTCAGGTTGCCAATGTTCCATGCTAAAGGGTAGTTTCTTTCCATCTAACTCCTCTAGTTCGTAAGCCCCACCACCAAGATCAGCTTATTCCGAGAGGTCCCTCCCAATTAGCTTCCGGTTTTCCTCGTTTTTCGAAGCATCCGCCTTCCTCAACACCAAGTCCCCACCAAAACTCCTCTTGTTCACCCTATTGTTGTAACTAGCCGGACTCGGCTTCTTGCCCGCTCCATTCGTAAAAATGCCATCTCTCGTTTCTCATTGATCATATCCAAAGACTCTTGAGTTCTCATTTCATTTCGATTTTCCTCATAGTTTTGAATACGGTGGGTTTCCATCCCAATCTCGGTAGCAGATGATCGCATCCATTTCGTATACCGGACTAAAGGGTGTCTCGCATGTTGCTTCTTTTGGATTCGTCTATACGCCCATAGCACCGAGCTCAACTCTTTGACCCAAGCCCTAGGACTTCTCTAACCGAGCCTTCAACCCTTGGACCAAACTTCTATTCGTAACCTCTACTCCGCACATTCGCGCGGGTGAGCCACCGAGGTGAAATTTTGTTTAATCTTCATTTCCTTGCACCATTCCCGAATCCCTGCTCCATTGAACTGCGTTCCATTATCCGAAACAATCACTCGAGGTATCCGAACCCGCACACTATATATCCGCCAAATAAACTTCCTAACCACCTCCTCGGTTATTTTAGCCAATGGTTCAGCTTCCACCCATTTGCTAAAATAATCTATCGCCACTATCAAGAATTTCTCTCGTCCCGGTTCGAGGAGAAAGGCCCCACAATATCAATTCCCCACCTAGTGAATGGGCAAGCCGAGCTCATAGTCATGAGTTCCTCGGTGGCCTATGTATGAAAGGCGCGTGTATCTGACACTTCTCACACCGTTTCACCATCAATTCCGCATCTCTTCTTAAGCTCGGCCAAAAATACCCGGCCCTTAGTACCTTATTTGCCAAAGTCCTGGCTCCCATGTGATTTCCACAACATCCCTCATGTATTTCCTTCAAAACATACTCTCCTTTTTGTAACTTACGCATCTCAAAAGTGGAGCGCTAAACCCATTCTTATAAAGAATTCTCCCAAGATACAAAACGAGTCGCTCGTATTTTTACTCGAGCCGCTTCATTTCTATCCTTCGGCAATATCCCCTCTTTTAGATACGCTAGGATTGGCACTCTCCAATCTCCATTCTCCTCTATCTCTCGATCTCCAAACCTAGAACCGTATCCCGATCTACCAACAGAGCAATATTCCCGTCAGAACCCCCTTTGTTGAACTTGCAATCTTAGATAGAAATCACTTTGCATTTTCTTCCCGGTATATGGCTGACCTCGATTTTTTAAACCTTCTTTTCTAGGATCTTATATTTCTCCACATAATTTTTCATCCTCTCTTTAGGATCTCGAACTCCCTCTTATCCTGTTTGTATACCAATTGGGAATCTATATGTATGAGCATCTTAGATGCTCCCATACTTATTGCCATGTTGACTCCTGCATGAGAAAGGCCTCGTGCTCTCGCCTCATTATTGGACAACTTGAAATCCAATCTCACCGCAAAACTACTCTCTACCCCTCAGATCGATCAATACAATACCTACTCCGCATCCCATGCTCCCCACGGATCCGTCCACAAATAGTACCCATGTTCCTCCTCGGGCACATCCTTCGTTAATTCTTAATGGGCCCGGCCGGAACTCTACATCATATTCGCTCAATTCAATAGCCCACTTCACCAATCTTCCCGAGACTTCGGGTTTACTCATCATAGCCTTCAACGGTAAGTTTGTACGCACAATTACTTTATGTGATAAAAAATATGGTCTCAATCTTTGAGTTGTTATCATCGGGCTGTGGCTTTCTCGATCTCTCGCATACTTTACCTCGGCGTTTCTTAACACCTTGCTCACATAATACACCGACATCCGCACCGAGTTCTCTTCCCTTATCAATACCGTACTAACCCCCGCTTCTCCTACCGAAATGTAAAGATACAACGGCTCCCAGTGTATCGTTTTGTCAAGATCGACACACTCGGCTAAGTAATCTTTCAATTCCTTAAACGCTTTCGCATTCTTCATCCAAGCAAATTTCTTGGCCTTCCTTAATACTCTAAAGAAAGGCAAGCTCCTCTCCGCCGACCTTGAGATGAATCGGTTTAGGGCCGCTATCCTCCCGGTCAAACTCGTACATCCTTTTCGTCCTTGGGCTCGGCCATCTCTCGTATAGCCCTTTACCTTTTCTCGGATTAGATTCAATTCCTTTTTCTACATTACCATGTAACCCAAAAACTTTCCCGATCGCACCCCAAAAGCGCATTTCTTGGGATTAAGCTTCATCTTATATCTCCTCAGCGTATCAAATGTTTCCACCAGGTCCTTCACATGGTCCACTGCCTTTGCACTTTTAACCAACATGTCATCGACATGACTTCCATATTTCTCCCGATCTGATCCCTAAACATCTTGTCCACCAATCTTTGGTATGTTGCCCCCGCGTTTTTTAGCCTAAAGGGCATCACAACGTAGCAATAGGTACCAAAAGAGGTGGTGAAGCTTACCCTCTTCTGGTCCTCCTCTGCCAACCGAATCTGGTGATAACCTTGAGAGGCATCCATCATACTAAGCATCTCGCATCCCGAGGTAGAGTCAACCAACTGATCTATTCTCGGGAGTGGGTAATAGTCTTTAGGGCACGCCTGCTCAAATCCCTAAAGTCTATACACATCCTCCAATCGTCTTGAGTCTTGGGACCAAGAGGTGTTAGATAACCATTCGGGAAACCGGATTTCCCTAATGTGCCCCGCACTCAGCCAGCCTTCGCACTTCCGCTCGAATGATCGCGTCCTTCTTTGGACCGAAGTTCCTCTTCTTCGCATTCAGACATCGGCTTATATGAGGGGTTTACGTTGAGTCTATGTTCAGAATGCTCGGATCTATCCCCACTAGATCGCTTAGCCGACTGTGCGAACACATCGGCATTGTTTCTCAAGAACACCACCAATTTTTCTTTAAGATCATCGCCAAGTTCTTTCCTATCTTCGTAGCTTTACCCGCTCTCCCGGTACCAAATCCACCCACATCAATTCCTCATTCGGCTCCACATGCTCCACCAGGATCCTCATCCAGCCTTAATAATTTTTTTTCTTTCCTTTCCCATCATCATGAGCCTCTCCTCTCTCGGCCATCTGAAGGCTCTCCACATACAACCTTCGTGCCATGTGCCGATCCCCTCTACTTCTCCCACCTGGTCATCCATCTGAATTTCATCTTTAGATGATATATCGAGACCACGACTTGGAACGCATTCAAAGATGGCCTCCCAATCATCACATTATATGACGAAGGGGCGTCTACTACCAAAAATCTCACCATCCTCGTTTTTTCGAATGACTCTTTACCCAGGGATACGGGCAAAGTAACCATCCCCAATGGTTGAATAGTTCCTCCCGCAAAACCCACCAGGGAAGTATCCACCATTTCCACTTCTACCGCAAGTCCATTCATTTATAACATTCATAAAAGAGTATATCAATTTGAACTACCGTATCTACAAACACCCTTTGCACATCGTAATTCGCAATCGTTGCCGTAATTACAAGGGCATCACCGTGGAGTCACAATGCCCCTTTATCTGCGGTCCAAATGAATGTTTGGACCCACCGTTATTTGCTCAATCCTCATTTGTTCTTGAATTCTCTCAAGATTCACGCTGCCGACGTAGCTCTTTCTAGCCCTTCGAGAGTCCTCCAGACGGACCTCCAATAACCATCTGAATAACCCCCTCCTGGCGGTGGAGGAGGAAGATTTTCTCTTCGTCCGGCTTTTTCTCCGCTCTGCCTCTGCTGTAATTACCTTGCCCCTCCGGTAATTACCCTTCGACCTCCTCTTATCCACATATACGAACTCCTTCAAGTGCCCCGCTGGATCATTCTTTCGATTTCATCTTTCGGTGAGTACATTGTTTTGTGGTGTGCCCATATTCATTGTGAAAACGACAAAACTCATTGCTCTTCTCCTTCCTTCCGGGAACCTCTGAATATGTTCTTGGCCACCTCAAGTCGAGGTGTCTTTCTATTCTTGAAAATACCTCTCCTGGGAAGCCACCAACGGAGTATACTTATCGAATCAGCCTTCCTCCTAACACCTCCATCTTCGATTTCTTCCGAGATGTTTTCTCCTCCTTATCCTCCACTTTATCCCTTCTTTTACTTCCTTCTTCCTTCTTCATCTTCCTAGCTTCCTCCAAATTAATGTATCTCTCCGCCCGCCAACAGCTCATCGAAAGTTTTGGCTGGCTCAATTACCAAGGACTCAAAAATTCTCCATCCTCAGTCCCCGGGCAATGGGTTCGTCAAGATTTCGAGCTAGGCCGAGGGTACCTCAGCTTTGCTTCTTTGTGAAGCGTTGGATGTAGCTCTCACCCTTCTCCCTCCTTTTTGCTTGATCATGAATAGCGTCAAAGGGGCTTTTACGATACTTTCTGCAGCTAGTGAATCGATGCATAAACACCGAATAATTCGTCAAAATTCCTTATCGAGTTCGGGGGAAGTTGGGAAAACCATTCTTCTGCGCCCGATTTAGTGAGGGTTGTTGGGAACACCCTGCACATTACTCCATCGAGAGAACCTATGTAATCGATGGCTCAAAAGTTACTCTAGAAAACCATAGGCAAGTGCACCTATCGTTTTGTAGTATATATTATTAGTACCGAGTGTCATTCCCACGAGGATTGTAAGTACTAATAATTACCGTCTTTTTGTTATTTAATCTAGCAATTTTAGAGTTTTGTTTGTTTAATGAAAATGAAAAATAGAGACTTTTAAAATAATTGCAACTTACAAAAGATCAAATAAAAATAGATTGTAGAATTAAGAAATCAAGAGCTAGAAATGTGTTTGAATGTAAATCCCTCTAGAATGTTTTTGTGATTTAACAAGATAAAAATACAACCATAATCCCTTAAGCAAAAACCAACCTCTTTTAGTAAAATCTCATGTTTCATCGACCGTAGAAATTTCGATTTAAGTTAAACCTCTATCGAGCGAATAACTTCTAATCTCAAGTTGATTAATCGAAATCTCTTTCTAGTTAAAACCCCAAGACAAAGATTATAACGATTTGTGAATTCCCATATTAGGTTTGACCCTAATCCGGAAGATTTATGTCGCCCTATATCTAGGATTGCATGCAACTCTTTTCACTTATATAGGTTCTATTTCACCATGAATCTCTCGATTTCCGGATGAAAAAATAAACTTCAAATCAATATTGCGCATATACCAATTTGAATGAATAAAGCATAATATAAGTGAATCACACAAAACATGAAGATTTTATTAAAAACATACAAACCTTAATCACAAATTCATTCTAGAGTTCATTACATTCAAACACTAGAAATTTAGCTACACATGGCTTTGTCAAAAGAGTATACTACACAAGAAGATATGAATAAAATGAACATGGTGTACTTAGCTCTTATTCAAGACCAATATAAGACTTCCTCCTTGGTTGATTGCAATGATGTTGAGCTCAAGCCTTCTCCTCTATTGCTCTTCAACTTCCAACTCTACCTCTCTTTTATCCTCTCAATGTATTTTGTTTTGAAACTTAGAATATACAATGAATATACAATGAATCTCTCTATCAATGAATACTACATGAAATTTATCTCTTTTTCCCAACTCAAACTCTTGGCTTTTATAGGCACCATCTTTGTGAAAGAACACATCAATAATGCTAACAAATGCTCCACTTCCATGGTTGTTGGTTGAATCATTGTGTGCACATTCATGGTTGAGTTGGTTGAATCATTGTGTGCACATTCATGGTTGAGTTGGTTGAATCATGTGTGCACATTCATTGTTGAGTTGGTTGAATCATTGTGTCCACATGACAATTGAGGGAATAATAGAGCTTGGTGCATCAAAATGAGGTGTAAAAGTTGCTCAAAGGTTGTCAAAAGGAAAGTCTCCATAATTTCCGCCAAAGAAAAACCGGGGATTTAAAAGACGCCCGTGCTTTCAAAGACGCCAAGGCCGTGTTCGCGGATTTTTCAACACGGCCAGTCGTGCTTGAAAAGCACGGCCTGGCCGTGTTTGTACGTCGTGGTCGAAAAATTTTCGTTTTTGACTTTTAAAAAGCACGGCCGTGCTTATAAACACACCCCGCCCGTGTTTGTCCTGCGAAAAGGCCCGAAATGACGCGTTTAGCTTGGGATTTTGAGTGTTTTTGCATCCGAAACCCCGGGTATGTTTTGACATGAAACCATGGCCCAAAATTCACCAAAAACACTCCAAATCATCAATCTACACCAATAAAAGCACCTCGGAGTAATGTGAACCATGTACAATCAAAAATTTATGAAACTAACAATAAAATAACTCAAATCATACTTAAATATACACATAAAACATGTATAAAAAGACCCTTTATCAAGAATAACGCCGCATTTTCGAACCGGCAAAGGTGATCCCATGGGTCCGTCGTGCCGTCATATTCAAACTCAAAGCTCTATAAGACATTGGCAACTCATCCGCCATCACCTCCTCTCGTGAATGGTGTCCTCTCCGTCGTGCTCCTTCTACTCTCCCGCGCACTTCCCTTACTTCCTCTCGAGATCATTCATCCGCTCGACTGGGCCCAGGATCATCCGGAGTGGTATACCCTGTAGCACGCGATGAGTGCTCCTCCTCTACCACCGGAGCCCGCCGCCCTCGTCACCTCCTCCCTCAGGATTCCTAGTCTCCACGCCCGCCCGGGTGGTGACGGGGAGGTGGTGGTGGCACCCAATGGCTAAACCTCCGATCTGACTTGCTCCACCGCATTAACAAAATTACCCGAGTTGCTCAAAAAATATGGCCCCAATATACCCCCCCCCATCGAAGATAATGGGACAGGGGGCCACCCCGAGTCACTCCCGGATTTTCCGATGTGGATCCTCCACCTGGAGGTGGTGGAGTACGCACACCTCTCTCTTGAGTCACCCCTCGGCGATCGACCCCGGAGTGCGGTTCAAATCCTCCGTCAAATTCCTCCTCATATCCTCCATAATCGCCTTGAAACCTCACGCCTTAGCTCAAAATTTCCCCTTTGAGGGGCGCCAATTTGGTCGTGCCGAAAAATATATAAGGACAAAGTTGACCGAGCTCGGATATGTCTCCAACCGATCTCAAAGAACACCGAGCACCGCAAGAAAAAGGAGGGCGGAGGGTTTTCCGGCGTACCCTCTCTCCGACGCTCAAGTCGGATATCGGTTCAAAGAAGATCAAGATAGCTCAAGTATAGTGTAGGTGAGTAAAAATGCATTAACCTTGCTCATACGATGAATGCCTATTTATAAGGCTTACCGTTAGGGTTTCCACATTTTAGGAAACGGTTAAGGAGCATCGTCGGGGACGTTTGTTACAAAATCTTATCTAGATCTCGAGAAATTCGAGTTATGCTTACACATGCCGATCTCATCTATTTATCCCGAGCACTATCGGTCTTCTAGAAATTGGGCCTTAAGAAGTGAACACGAATGGGCCAGAGTTGGACTCTAATTACGAGAGTCCATTCTCTAGCTCGGCCTATTCCATACCAGGATCAACAGTTATATATATGTGACATAGTTGAATATGGATTTAAAGTTCTTCCAAAAAGTTATGAATTATATAATTCAACATATCCAATCCACTACAACTATTGAATTATTAAAAAAAAAAAGGTCTTTTCAATACTCATTCTTATTCTATGGTTTTGGTGCCTAAAATTATGACCAGTTGTGTTAGGCGCCAAGATTATGGTAGTTCTACAATATATTAACGGGATAGTTGCATTTTGTCAGCCAAGCTATCATGATTTTTAGCCCACTAAATTTTAGAAAATTCTATTTTGAATGTCTAATTTTGAATATTTTGCGATTAATTAATTTGCGGGAGTTAACCTAGACCTATCATAAGTTGACATGTGTCAATTTTTTGGTTGGTTCGGTGGTAAAATGCAATAAATTATATAATTTTTACCAACAAATCATATAGTTCAGATAACATAATATATATTTTAAAAGTTTAGTAGGTAAAATGCATTATAGTTTATAGAGTAAAGTGGAATTAACCCTATATTAAATGCAACAATATTCAATCCACCTATTTATAGAGAAATTGGATCGATTTTCAACACTCTTGATCTTATAATTAAACTAGACTATTGGTGTCAATATTATGTATCACTTTTGTAGTGTGATATAGTTAATTTATCGATTGTGCTATATGCTAATATTGATATGATAATGCTATTAAATATTATTTGAGATAAATCAAAGCACTTCCTAACCAGGAAAATAAGATTTTTAGTCCCGTAAGTTGGATTTTTTTGAGAATTAGTCATCTAAGTTGCCACCTTCATGTTTTAGTCATTTAACTTTCAAATTTCTAGATATTCAGTCATTTAACTTAACAAATTTACTTTTGGTCATATAACTTAATGATTTTAAATTTAGTCCTATAATTTAACAATAGTTAAATTTAATTAATTTATTAAAAGATTAGTACCCACACATCACATTTTTTAAAAAATTGGTATTTATTTACTTGGAAGGATGAAAATGCCACAAGAAAAATAAATAAACTTAAATTATTGAAAATTAAATTAATTATAAAATAAATTAAAAATTAAATTAATTTGATTAATAAAAAATAAAAATAAATAGAAATTTCTTAAATAATTAACAAATTTTAGGAAAATTAAATTAATTAATTTAATAGTAAATTAAGAATAACTTGTCATATTTATGTAATTATCCTTTGGTGGGGAGAATTATCTCCAAAAAACGGATATGAACAAGTGTACAAGATGCATTTATTACAAAAGGTTTAAAAAATTAATGCTTGAACTATTTTTAAAAATATAATTAAAATAACAAATGATTAATTGTTTTTATTAAAGTTAACTATTAATTAAAATCATTCAATTTAATAAAAAAAGTTATTTAAGAAATAATTTTTTAATAAATTAATTAAATTTAACTATCGCTAGGTTGTTGGACTAATCTCTGAAATCGGTTAAATAATAGGACCAAAATAAAATTGTTAAGTTAAAGGACTGAATATCTAGAAATTTGAAAGTTAAAGCACTAAAACATAAATATGACAATTTATAGGACTAATTCTAAAAAATAACCAACTTACATAGGACTAAAATTCATATTTCCTGGCCATCCACATGTATCGCTAAGCTATCTATCTATCTATCTATATATATTCATTTTGTACACACATGAAATTAAAACTATGATTTGATTATTCTAACAATTATTTTGATTTCTATATATTGCATGCTTTGTACACACATGAAAATAAAAAAAATATTCTCTCAAAAAAAAAAAAGAAAATAAAAAAATATACATAAAACTATATATATTGACTATTCTAATAATACTTTTGATTTATATATATTGCATGTGTCCAACTTATAAATTATAATATATGCATAACAACCGGCTGAGTTGGATCCACGTTTCTCCAATCATACGTATATAAAATATTACCAGCACTTTTTAATATAATTATAAAGACCAAGTCTCTTGTGAGACGGCCTCATGGATCTAAATCAGTGTGAGACGGACCTCCTAAAGGCTCCGTCTTGAGAACATGAACCATGAAAATAAATTTAAAAATAATAATGAACCATGAAGAAACAAATATAAACCCTAAAAATATGAACCATGAAAAATAAACCCGAAAAAAACAAAAATAAACCCAAAAATAAAAAATAAACCCTAAAAAAATTAAAAATACTAAAAACCCAAATCAATTAAAAATAAACTCAAAAAACAAAATAAACCCTAAAAGAACAAATATAAACTCTAAGAAAAGTAAAATCTAAAAAAATACCTTTAAAACTTTTTGTGTAAGGGCTCCGTCTCACGGATCTAAACCGTGAGACGTCTCACGCAAGTTTTTGCCAATTATAAATAATTCTGCACAAAAAAAAAAAGATAACTATAAATATTTAAAAGGTGTTAATTTGTGGGTATCACCGTATCAATTAATTTTGTCATTGATGATTGGTTTAATATAAAATTATCTGTTGTTTTAACGTATTGAATGAAAATATTGATCAAGTTTTTAAATATAAATTATATATTATATGTGTGGAGAAAAAGAAATACGTAATAAAGCGTATCGTTTTTTTTTTTTCTTTGACAAAGTCCAATATTAATCTTTAATTAAACTCTAAAAGTTGAGTTGATTATGAAAATTTATGTTTTGACATATTTCAATAATAATAATAATAACAATAACAATAATAATAATAATGATAATAAAATCTTTTGGGCATTAATTAAGTCGACTAACACTAAGAGTTTTTTTTTTTTTTTTTTTCTCTCTCTTCGAATAATAAGAAATTTTGAACACAAAATAGAAGGGAAATAGCAGCCCACGCGGATGCGAAAAGTCAGCTGAAATTGACACTAACATTTTTAGGAGAAAAAGGCAATAAAATGAGGATAATTGTAAATTACTTGTCGGGTATGATTCAACAATCCCAAACAATAAATCAAAGAGAAAGTGGATATGAAGAGAATGGTAAATAACTGGTCAGATATGAATTTTGGAGATGACAATGGGCGATCCACGTGGCTGATATTTGACATACAATCTCCGTCCTATAATTTCATCCTAAATACCGTTATCATATTATTCCCCACTTTGGGTATTTAGAATGGGGTTGAGAAATCCCTTATTCGGGAAACGGGTCCCTACGGAAAATCGGATTCCTTATTTTATAATTCTTAATAAAAAAATCTATAAAATAAATTACTAAAACTAACTAATAATTAAAATAAAAAACAACGTAAATCCTTAACCACGAGTTTCTGAAAATTACAAAAAAGAAAAAACACGTAAGGGTTTGTTTAAGTGTATTACAATTTACTCTTTTATAAGCAAAAACATTCCAAATCATACGTTTGTAAAAGCATTAATTGCACTATTATCCCCTTATATTTAACACACGATGAAACCTCAAGAGATTTTTTGTAAGTTTTTTGGATTTTTTTGTAATTAACCCAACCCCAGTGGTAGATTTTGTAATTATCCCTTGAATTACATAACCTGCTTCGACCCAATGAAACAACACTTAAAAATTAAAATACAGTAATACACCATGGTAAATTCAATATATATCCAATTGAACTCTACCCATAAAATCAATATTACATATTATATGGTTAGTACTATTTATTTCAAATAGTTTTTAGTTTTGTTTAATTCATAAAACTTCCAAAGAGATCCTAAAAATGGAGGTATATTGGATTTATGTCCATAAATCCAACAGGCAACAACACATTTTTCCTCCCCTAGTTTTGAAGCTGAATAGTTCTTATTGACTTGCCAAATAGAATACTCCAATATTGGTCAAATACCATTTAATGTCCCTTTCATTCAACAATTTCACGCAGTCATAAAACAGAACAGAATTTTGGCCATTATGAATTCAAGAAAATAAAAGTATTTGCGTGTGTGACGAAACATATTCAAAAAGTGTTGGAAAATATAACATTGAATTGCAATCTAAATATGAGCATGTGTATGTGAATATATTATATAAATGTATTAAAGAGTATCGAAATACATGCAGGTAACTTGTATATATCTCGATTCGGATTCATTCGTAAAAGCAGTTATGAGGGCAACCACAGCAGGGGGCATTTGGACAGGATATTTCTCCAAATATCCCAATGAAATATTCAATTACCATTGTGGGGGAAGTATTTTGATGAGTTGGCAAATGTCCGGAGCAAAACTTATGCTCGGACATTTCTCTATCAAAAAAAAGAAAACAAATTGCACTTATCTTTCGTGAGAAACACGAATGAAAATATGCAGAAAGTGTGGTGCACCCATGTGTAGGAAAACACCAAAGCCATTTTCAACTTTATGAATGCTTTCTACTTTAACTTTTGAATTCTTTTGTTTTTTTATGTTTGCCAGCTTTTGCAAGTTTTTCTTTTAAAATGATTGTTTGTTTTTAAAAAACAACTTGTACCAAATGGAAATGTAAAACAACCGTTTGATCTCATTTTTAAAATTAACTTGTACCAAATGTAAATGTAAAAACAGCTTTTTCTAACGTCTATTTTCACTCATTTTTAAAATGCAAATGTAAAACAACCGTTGAGTGCAACGGCTATTCTACTGTCATATATTTTTTTTATGGAAAATTTACCTATAAATATTTGGAAAATTGTTATATTCATTCCAACATTCATCAAAGCACATGAACTCCTCGTCATGGACACACGAGGTTGGACAGAAGAACAACGTGCGAACCATATGGCGGTCAGTGAGCGAGTTAAAGAAAAACCTCAACATCGGGCGAATCCGTGAATGAAAAAATTTATCAACTATCAAGTATTTAGTTAATTTACATTCTACTTTGTCAAACATTTGTACTATTATATTGTACCATTTACTTTTAAATTTATCAAAATAAAATTTTATATTAAATTTATTTTGATAGATAATTATAAAATTAGGTAAATTTATATAATTATAATATTATGTAAAATCAATTTAATATAAACTAAAGATATTAATAAAAACAATGTCAAAATATTAATTAAGTAATAATGGGACCCATAAATATGTGGTTGATGAGATATTTGATTGTGGATTGTGGGATATTTGGAAGGGTGGGATATTTGATTGATGACGTCGACTAGTTGACCCACAAATATTTGTAAGAAATGCACCCACTATTGTGGGTGCCGATGTATGCTTATTTTATTACTATTGGCCGGATCGAAGCTTTGCGTTCGGTGAGCTTGCCGACTCTCCTAGTTAAAAAGAAGGCTCCTTGGCTAATTCTTTACATCCGGATGAGTCTCCTTTATTTTTCTATTCTATTAGTAAAGCGTGTTGGACTATTTAAAAGAGAGATTCATGCTCGTGGTCCTTTCAAATTATGAGTACGATAAAGTAGGCGAGAAGGGTAGACTTAGTACTCAGATTTCATGTTCTAAAATTCTATTTCACTTCATGTTCTATTATATTAGATGATTATAACATGTATATGCTACCAACCACTTTTTCCATCAATCTATATGAGAATAAATTTGCATTCAATGAGAGGAGTATATAGAATTTAGGGTGACAATGGGTCGAGTCTATCTCGACGCGACACCCACTACAACATAAATGACACTAGATAACACAAATTTTAAAGACTTTTACATAAGCTACATATATAACACATGTTTGTAACACTTTTTAAATTACAATATTTATGTAACACTTTATCAATATGTAACACTTGAATGTAACACTTTTATATAAGTAACACTTTTTAAGTATCAATTTTTTTTTTGTTATTTCTTTTGTAACGCAAATAGGTAACGCTTTTATCAATATGTAACGCTTATATGTAACACTTTTATATAAGTAACACTTTTTAAGTATCACTTTGTTTTTGTTATTTCTTTTGTAACACAAATAGGTATCACTTTATTTAAGAAGCACTCTTGGCAACACTATATTTTATTGATTGTAACACAAAATTATATAACTATCATTAAATCATGTCAAAGATTTATTTAATTATTGATGTCACCAAACCTAAAAATTGTAGACATCATGTATTCCGTTTTTTTTAACTGAATTTTGTTTTCTTTTTACAAAGTATTTTAGTTTTGCTTTTATTTTTTTATTTTTTACGAAGGCAATTAATTCCGTCTTAATACCAATGGAAAATACGCATGTATATATTTTATTATTTATTTATTTATTTTTTAATTTTTTATTAACGGAGACCAATTTCATCGTTAACCTTTTTTTTTAATTTTTTTTACTTTATTAAAAAAATTACTAATGAAAGAAAATTGATGTTGTCGGTAATTACTTAGGAATTTTTCCGTTGGTAAATTATTTTTCGTTATTTTCTTTATTATTTAATTTTTCTTGTTATAACTTTTTTACTTGTCGGTAAATTAATTTTATATTTTTATATATTTTTTATTTTTACCGATTGAATATTTATTAGTCGATAAATTTATTTATATATTTTTGATATTTTTAATTTGGCGTATCCTTTAATATATAATATAATATGATTTTCAAACTATATACTATACAATATAAAATTTGTAATAATAATCAATTTAGCTTAGTGGCAAATTGCCACTTCCATACATAAGAGGTCGTGGGTTCAAATCTACTTGGTGGCAATAAATAGTATTTCTACGAAGTGCTACAAAAAGTGTTACATAAGATTCATATGTAACACTTTAGAAGTATTTTTTTAAAGTGTTACAAATATAAAAATTGTTACAAAAAAGTGTTACATAAGATTCATATGTAACACTTTAGAAATATTGCTTCAAAGTGTTACCAATAGAAAACTTAATGTAACACTTAGAAAAAGTGTTATTAAAAGCTAATAAAAGTGATATCTTAGACTATAGGTAGCACGGGCAAATGTAGCACCATAAAAGTGCTACATATTGTCTATATTATTATTTTATGGCCATTAGGTAACATTTTCTGAGTGTTACCTAATGTCATTTATGTTGTAGTGACCATGACTCGCTGAGGTTTGTAATGACCCAAACCTGAATTTGTCCTAAACCCATACATGATGTGGGTAGACCATTAGACACACTAATCCCGTTTTATAATTTTAACTTATATTGTTTTTATAAACCTATTAAAATATATTTATCTAAATAATATATTATATAAATATTTATATAATAAAATTTCAAATAGTGAAAAGATCAAACATGAGTTTTGGATCGGTTTGGGTCTGAAAATGGAAGACACATACCCAACTCGAACCCAACTATCCATTAAAATTATCCCCAATTGGGTTGAGTCTGAATCAGGTATGGTAGAATTCGGGTCTTGCCTTGATCTATTGTCATCTCAAATAGAGCTAGCTAGTTTAGTTTTACTTTTAATCTTATTTTTATTATTTTTTTAAGATTAAAATTATTCACATTAGCGTAAAGATGAAACTATATTCCGATTATACGATTAAAAATCATATATTCGGATTAGTAATGTTTAATATAACCACTAGTTTTGAAATGAATATATATTAAGGTATTTTTGCTTAAAATATTCGAATAAATGTATTTTAAGGCATTTTTGCTTAGAAAACATATTTTATCAGCTGTATTTTACTTCTAACCTCGACAAAAGAAATTAAAATGAAAATAAAGATGAAAATTTAAAGAAAAAGTACTTCATGAAAATGAAACCAAACTCATTTGAAACGACTAAGATACATTATCTTATTTGTATTGCTTGACATAGAATCAATGTATCAACATCTACTATTGTAATTATTCCTTAAAACAAAAACGAGTCGACATATAATTTCCCACAATAACAAGAAATTTAAAGTTTAAACTATATGTAGAAGGGTAAAATAAACCATTAGGGTTAGACGGTGGCCATAGTATTGCTTCTTCAATGAAAAGACCGAATTTGAGTCCCAGTGATAGGGAACCATTTTTTTTTTTTTTTTTTTAGAAAGAGTAGAAGGGTTAAAATAGTAAATACACTTTATTGCGAGTTTTTTAAACTTTGCCTCCTAATTTTTTAATGTAACACATTACTCCTCGATCTTATGTTTGTTTAGTTTCTCTCGTAAGTATTTTTTCTCAATTTCTCGTCTTTCACCAACCAAATATATATTACATATCCCAATGTATTTCTATACTAATACGCACATTTCTTAATACATCACATCAAACTTTTCTCCTCGAAACTTACCACAATTACTCTCAATCACTAAACAAACGTTAAAGTGATTTTTCTCATACCATGTGAAGGTGGTAAAGACTAAAGTGTGTAAAAACGTTAAGTTTAGGGATAATCAGAAAATGTTACAAAAGAACTTAAAGGACAAAATACAAAAACTCGCATAGTACAGGGTTCAAGTATAATTAACCCAAATTAGAATTCACTTGTCTCTCATTTCCTTTAAGCGAAACCTTCCAGCAACTTCTTCCTCTTCTTTGGTATCAGCTGAGCTGAGATGAGGAGATATGGAGCTTTAAAGTTTGGCGCCAAATCCTCATTCTATCTCCTCACCGCCACTGGCTTCGCAGCCCTCACCTACGATTCTTTCAACTCCACTAAAACGCTCGATTTCCCCTCCAGCTTCCTAAACGGGGTCGTTCGCTCCTCACGCGCCGTCTTCGCTGTAAGTATCCATACTACACTCCTCTATATTCCTCCCGTCTATGCTTTCGCATTTATGCTATAACCGTTCCTTTTTCACTCGGTATTGTTTTGAATTTTGCAGATTACTTCGTGTGTGGTTGATTACAAGTATTCGCTGTACGGTTTACCCTCCGGTTCTGATGAATACGGGCACGCATTGTCTGAGGTTTGCATTTTTATTTATTGTCTGATGTTTTCATCTGATTTAGTGGAATTTATGTGTGTTTTATGCTCTGGTTGTTATATGGTTTTACGTGAGCTGGTAGCAAGTTTTAATTATTGGCCAGGTTTTCCTATTAATGCCTGAGATAGATGCCTTACGGAATAGAAAAAGGAAAAGAGGAGTGAAATAAACCAGCTTACATGGATTGAAAAAAATGAAATTAACCTGAAATAATTATGATGTGATTTGCCTCAGGGATCAAGATAAGTGTTGGAGATTGACCTACATATATACAATAGAATGTATGATGTGATTATATATAATATGTTATGCTCTTAAAATTAGGTATACCTTAAACCAGGGCGCTTCTATTTTTGGTGAAGTAATCTGTATATACAGTTACTGCACCCACTAATGACAAATGCAATCACATGCTTTTTTTTTTTCCCAACATGATTGAGTATCAATTCTTCATATAGTTACCTATCCTGCATAAATTGACATTGACTGAGTGACAGCCGACAGGTGATAAAAAAATTAAATTGTTGGAAAGAGTTAGCAATTGAAGCAATTTAAAGAGTTTAGGGGATAAAAAAATACAATTCAGAATTTAGGGTCCAATCTTTGACCGGCTAAGAGTTTGAGGAGGTTAAGTTGGATATACCTAGATTTTATAGACCATTTGTTCTCTATAGTAGGTATTCGTTACTATCAATATTAAATGTAGAACTTCCAATATTTGGCAATTGTTTAATTTCGACGTTGGCTTCGGATTTCTGTATTCTTTACTCCTGAAAATAGAAAAGATCATTATTACAAGTTGGAACAAGTAATTCTTTGGACTACAAACGTTTAATAGAAAAATGTGATACATGTTGAGATATCTTGTATTCAAGGCTAGAATTATGATCAGAGCCTCATGACTATGGACCCTTCCCATCTTTTAGTACACATATAAAGGTTATATTTATGGGATGATATGGGTTAGTTGAAATCTTGAGTGGGAGACTGGGATTTAATAATAAAACTTTAGATATATTAAAGGTCTAGTATACCCAAGAGAAATGTTTTTTTATTTTTCAATGAGAAGAGTGGTGGAAATGGAAACGTGAAGACTGAATTTGAGTATCTGACAAAGAACCGCCACCTTCAGTTCCCTCTTCTTTAATTGATGTTTTCTGGCCTTTCAAGATACATCTGCGG
>JABTTQ020001878.1:0-168754 GCA_016081115.2 Rehmannia glutinosa
TCAGCGAGGAGGATCTTAAAACTGTGTGATGCAAACAGAGGTTTCTATGTCAAAGCTGGTCAGTTTGTTGCAGCAATGCGCCAAGTTCCACAAGAATACTCATCAACTCTTTCTTCTTTACAGGATCAGGTTTTTATTTCTGTCGTTTTTTAAAGCTCCTTTTTTTCTTTCTATGTATAACTGTTTTAATTGAAGTATATGCTAATTCATTCTTGGTGATGCTTTAGGCAGTTCCTTGTAATTTCAAAGCCATCAAAGAAGTTATAATCAAGAGCCTGGGGAAGGATTTGTCAGAGATGTAAGTCGTGACAGGTTAATTCACTTGACAAACTAGTTAAATTACATTTACTGGCTCATCTTAGCAGCCCATATGCAAATTTCACTATTTCACCTGCATCTTCTTCTTTTAAATCCTTGGTATGGTTCTAAAAAGATCATGGAAAGTAGATCTCGAATTGACACCTTTTTAAGTTTTACTAATCCAAGTGTTAAAAGGGTCAGAAAGGAGTTATAGTTCCAACTGAGACTTTGTAAACTTTCCTTAAAGCCATAGAAGAAATTCCTTTCCAGTTATAATTTCTGCTAAGAGTACAAAGACACCGTTGACTTGTGGATCCATGAATTTCAGATTCCTGTCATTTGATGAGCAACCAGTTGCTGCTGCTTCGATTGCTCAAGTACACCATGCCTTTCTGAAAGACCATCAGGAAGTAGCGGTCAAGGTTAACCCATGGAACTATGCCTGTATAATATTGTATTTTTAATCATGTCTAGCAATATATTGACAATTTTACAGTTTTCATAAGGTGGAGGTTTTTCAATATCTCTGATAGCAAGTTTACAGTTTAATCAACACGGATTACTGTTTTTCTGTGGCTTCTTTTAAATGGGTTTTGGGAGGGGGTTTATTTGAGTTATTTATTACCGTAAGTCACCTTAATTAGGTGATCACAGTGTAATCCCAATATGGTGTTAGACTTCAAGCCAGATCCATCATTCAACCGTAAGTCACCTTAATTAGGTGATCACAGTGTAATCCCAATATGGTGTTAGACTTCAAGCCAGATCCATCATTCAATGCATATAGATTTTTATTCTTTAGGCTGTGGCCATTTCATTAGCCTAAGATGAATTAATTTAAGTGGTGTCGCTCAATCTTAGAATGCCACTGTCTGAATGGGTTTAGTTAAAACCAACTAAACTATATTTGGGCCAGTTGGCTCTTCATACCCGTAAACTATGTTGTCTCTTTATATTGCTTGCTTGTGTTTCTTATAGTGTCTATGACAACTCTAGATGAGAAAACGAGCTTAATTCTTATTTTGGCACCTGCACCACAGGTCCAATATCCAGGATTAGGTTATCAAATGAAATTTGACCTCGCAACCATGTCTTTCCTGTCCACGACAGTTGCATGGGTAAGTTTTTAATGTCTCATTACCTTAAAATGTCATATGCCTTCTAACAGTTTATTTTCTTCAAAGAGATCAAATGGATATTTTATTCAAGAGAAACGTGCATGCAATTCGAATGTGTTAGATTACAAAATGTGTATTATGCCAATTGCAATAATTACTTTGAGATGAGTTCCTTATCCTGTTTGTTTTATTTTACCTTTCTATGTTTATGCACAATTTTTGAAAATTTTCTGTAAAAGTCTTTGCTAAATCAAGAGAATACCCAGTGCTATTTGTCTGGCACTTTTACTTCCTTCTTTTTTCCCTGTTTCCCTCTCCCCTCTCCTACCTGAAGCTTATATTTTTTCATAAAATGCTTAAAGCACATTGCCCCTTGGTTACAGTTGATGGGAGGAGTGGTCATTACTAATAAAATCTTCAAGTAAGACGTAGCTGGTTTAGCTTGACAGCAATTGGTCTATGAATCCCTGAAGTTTGTGCTGTAAAACCAACACAGATTCCTGATTCATATTCTAACTTCCCTGATTAAATAGCATGGAATATTTGGTTGCATATTTTTCAAGCTCGTGGTGTTGTTGAAAATCTTGAAAGTGCTTAATCTGAATCAAAGTCTAGTTTGTTCCTTTTTTGTCCCCTTGTAATGTACACTAGAAGTGTCAAACAAGAGCTCATTATAGTGGAAAGTGCATATAAGCCTCAATTTCAGAAATGATCATTTGAATCGGTTATTGAATCACCATAGCAATACTCAATGTGTTGAAAGTTTGTTTCATCAAATAAAAGAGATAAGTAAAACATAACTTTTCAGCTTGAAGTTTAGTGTAATTTCCGTTAGTTATAGCTGTTCTGGCTCCCACAACAACAGCCACTTTCTATTATCACCCATAATAATGGACTATCAACATTATCAGCATTAATCAATTAACATATGTACACAAGAGAAGCATATACTCATGGGACATGTATAAGAATAATTTGTCAAGGATTGAAAATGTTGAGGTGAAATGTGGACATGGACTAGACCAGAAACTTGTAGAGTTATGTTTTGACATGGCTTTGCAGTTAAACTAGAGTTTTCTGTTAAAACTTTATGCCTACCACAGTTGAGTTTTGTAACATGGTTTTCAACTTCTTTATTAGTTAGTTTTTTTTCCTTTTTTTTTTTTGAGATAAGTGTGCATGTTTTTGTGTGTGTGAGAGAGAGAGAGAGAGAGAGAGAGTTCCAGATTTATTTCAAGAAAATCCTTACAAAATTCGATATGTTGTGACGTAACTGAAGAGATATAGAGCACAGAGGTTGAACTCGGGTAGAGGCAAACTTGTGGTGTTCAAATGAGTTAAATTGTCAGGTCTTTTCCTCGTGTGGTTTCATATTCTAAAAAGTCAATTGCTTCTTCTTTCCAGCTTTTTCCAGAATACAGGTTTGAGTGGCTGGTATCAGAATTTACAAAGTCTATTGCTTCTGAACTTGGTCAGTATATCCTTCTTCTTGGATTATTAATTTGAATTCTTATATGTAGTGGGTTCAAATATGGTTCATGCTTCATTTGAAAAATGAAACTATTAAGACTTTTTGTCAGGAAATATTCCTTTATTGGTATCTCGATACTGGATATTTGTATTAGTGATGCCATGCTATCAAAACTTGTTAATCACCAAGGTTTACTGCCTTAATAAGGGGCGCGTATCTAGTTTGTTTCTTCTTTTTTTTTCTCTTGGTTGGGGTGGGTGGTGGGGGTTATTTTAGCGGTTTTCTTTTCATTATGACATTTTTGTAAATATAAACTACATGTTGCACCTCTATATATTTTTGTAACATGAATTGTTCTTGGTGGAAGGAAAAAAGCCTGAATCAACTCATCGTAGTTTCTTTCTATGAATATCTTAATTTGCTTGGATGATATTCTTTCTTATTGCTCTATAGATTTCATTCAAGAGGCTAAAAACTCGGAAAGAGCAGCAAATAATTTTAAAAAGAACAGGATGATCAGGATACCTCATGTTTACTGGGTATGCCATCAGCTTTTAAGAGAAATAATATGCACTTTTATAATGACATATCTAAGCTTAAATGTTTAGTTTTATTTATCATTGAGCTCACCATCATGTTCATATTGCCAGGACTTCACAAGCAGGCAGGTTTTGACTATGCCGTTTTGTGAAGGACAGAGGGTATAATTAACAGCCAAACTTTACATGCGATGAAAATCCCTGTGGTCTATGTTTATTCGGTTTCTATGAGAGTCCATGATATTGCAGACTACGTTGTGCAATTCTGTACAAGTACATAAAAGATTCTTCCCCCTCCCACCCCCCCACCCCCACCCCTCCTTGTTTTTTTTTTTTTGACATTTTTCCCAAACACACACACTGGGGTTGAACCCTGACCTTCCCCCACCAAGGAGGGAGGCGATACCATTAGGTCCATTGGCCATCGGTAAAAGATTCTTCCCCTTACTCGTAGGAATATATATTCATGTGCTCAAGCAGGGTTTACAGTTAAACTTCACACTGATGGTTGATCTGTACCAATCAGATGCTCAGTTGCCTAATCACAGTCAAACTACCTTTCTGTATAGGAGACTTCATATCTGACAGACAGCGTGGTTGTTTAAAACACACTGTTAAGATACCCAAATTTCGATCATTACTATTTTGTATGTTTAAAGGATTTGTTTCCCACTGAAAAATATCATTCTTATATTTAAATTAGCTGAGATAGGGCATTAATATGTTGGACCTATGGATCAAGTATTTTCTAGGGACTTCAAAAAACAGCATTGCAGGTGCAAGAGGTCTAAGCATCTCTCCCACAACTAGTTCGAAATATAGAACTCTCCCTTTATGTAACTTATCATTTATGGTTATTTACAAAAACTACCCCCTAGGTTTAGCCTAATTACAAAAAACCCAACTATCTTTTAAAATTACAAATACCCCCTTAACATTTGTTTTTATATTACAAATTGCACCATCAATGTATCCTCTAGAGGGGGTATTTGTTAGATAAATGCAAACCTCAAGGGATGTTTGTAATTTTGAAAGATAAGTGGAGTTTTTGTAATTAGGCTAAACCTCAGGGGTATTTTATGTAATTATCCCTATTATTTTTATAGTTCATACTGATAAGATACCTCCTTGGTGATCATAACAAGAATGGTGCATGGACGACAAAGTTAATTATTCATATTGGAACATTTGTTTGATGCCTTAGTTAATACGTAAATGTGTAATTAGTTTGCCTTGCCCTGTTAATATATTGTGCTTAATTATGCCTAATTATACTGTGAAGCATCATATAAAATTCCTTTCTAGTTGGCTTTAACTGTATCTAATTATACTGTGAAACATGAGATAAAACCTTCCTAGGAGGAGCACCTGGTTTATGATTTGTAGCTGAGACATGATGTTCACTGGGCTAGTGCTGATTCTGCCATTGGAATGTTGGTGTACGACTCAGGAGCTTAAGTACAAATAATTCAGGCAGATAAGGATTTTAGTTATCCAGAGGGTTGACTTGCATAGAAAGAAGAAGAATAAGAAATTTGTTTTTTTTGGTAATCTCTGTTAAATGTTTTACCAATAGAAGGAATGTTGTAAATTACTGCCGAGCCTAAAGGAAGTCTTCATGCCCCAGGCCCACGGGGATGGGGGCCTAGAAGTGAGACCATGGGCTCCGCTAGCAACTACTTTGCGTTCATCCTCACTTTGCGAAAATGATTAACCCAAGTTGTTAGTTCATTACACCTACTTATAAGCTATTCCAAGCATCTTCCCACAACCAATGTTGGATATTACAGAAGTAGTTAGCTAAAGATATTTAGTTGTTAATGAGCAGCGAACACGTATCTATAGGAGGCTGGTTTAACTTCTCTTCCTTTTGTATTTTTTTCTTTTTTTGCTCTTTTTATTAGTACCTGGGAGTTTTGCCAGCAAACTTATAGATATTACATGCATCCTCCTATCTGTGAGTTGCTATTGACTTTCTAAACCCACTGCTGACAGGACCTTTCCTTGGCTTCCAGGTAGATGACTTGGAATTTTTGAACAGAATGGGAATTAATCCACTTAAGGTTCGTTTGTTGGAAGAATAATAATTAGCGGGTCATGCATGACATTTCTTTCTGCGGTTTCTGACAACATGATAAAAATGTTATTCCTTAATGGCAGATAGATTAGACTTAAAATGTTAAAATTCTGCTGATATGAGGTCTAAAGCTAGCATCTTCAGTGATCAGTGAATCACATTCATCTGTTCTGCTTCTCTTCACAATGTAGGTATCAAAAGCCCTTGTAGACGTGTTTGCTGAGATGATATTTGTCCATGGTTTCCTGCATGGAGATCCGCATCCTGGGAATATCTTAGTTTCTCCTGAGGGGCCCAATGGCTTTTCATTAGGTATGAAAGTATTAAATACTCACAACATTTCTTTTAACAGGGTAGTTATTATATCATATCATATCATATCATATCATACTTGGTTGTTAAATTGACTTTTTATTGGCATATAATAAAAAAATGTAGTCATTCTGGATCATGGGATCTGTAAACAGTTGTCTGAAGATTTCAGAAAGAACTATTGCCATCTCTGGGAAGCTTTAATTGTACTGGATTCACAAAAATACAACAGCTTGGTGAAACCTTTGGTGTTGGGAAGTATGCTAGATACTTTCCTGTCATATTTACAGGAAGGACCATTAGCAGGTGATTTTTCTTTGCTATGTTTCATGATTCGGTTGTTTTTGTATTATGGATGGAAGTTTCAATTTTAATTGCTGGGAAACAGCCTGTGTTGCTATACAAGTTTAGTATATCCATATGTCTAAACACTTATGTCCTGAGCCAAAGTGAAGTGACTGAAGTCAGTTAAACCATCTTCCCATGGGTTTGTCCTTTTTTTTTTTCATTTTCTTTTTCTCTTTTTTTGTTAATTTTTTTCCAATTTTCTCTTTTGGTTCCTTATTAGATGCATTATTTGGTTTCTTTGCCATAATTGCCATAAAATATTATGTCTATAATCTAATCTGGCGCAGATCGGGCTTGGTCAGAGTATTGCAAGGTTTTTGTTTACTTATTTATTTAGTGTTCAATATGGTAGTTGCTTGTAGACTATTGGCTGCTCGTCTCAGTTTTCCCGCTTAAATATATTTGAGCTAGTCGCTGATATTTCTGAAAGGCTAACTGTTGTTGTTGTTCTTCACATACTTAGCTGTTGTGTTTCCGATTCAGTTATGTTGTCATAGGTCTTGGGTATGGTTGATGGGGAATGGGGAATGGGGTTTATTAAGTTTCATCCTACTTGTTCATGACCGAACACTGAAATTTCAATATGAAAAATCATTAGCAAAGGCTCACATTCTTGGTACACTATCAAATTGTTCTGTTATACTGTTAAGTAATAAAGTAGGATGAAGTAAAAACTGAAAGTAATGGCAGTATTTTTATGGCATGGAAAATTACTTTCGATAGGACTCCCTTAAAAAATAATTATCCCAGATTCTAAGAACATGAAAGAGGAAAAATGAAAATGTATGAAAAGAAACCCACAAAATTTGATTTGATTTAAATGACAGTTTATAACCTTTTGGGAATGGTAGTTGACAGTGTGGCGACCAAAACCTGAAGTCTTCTCGTATATTTCTTCAGTTTTAGTTTAAGTACTTCAGCATTACATTTGCCGGTTTGTGTTTAGTGTTAGTACCCAAGCATACATCTGTTGGTTTGTCTGTGGAACTAATGTTGATTATATCAAATACAATTAAAAGTAAATCTGCGCTTGGGAGAGGAATGTCGCTTGAAGAGAAAAAAATATCTGAAGGAGGAACTCAAGTCTTTAAAAGTGGAGGACATATCTTCCTTCATGGAGTCGTTGCCCCTGACTTTCTTACCGTACTGCGAACTGAGTAAGGATTGATTCCATGTGTTCTCACTATTATTTAAAGAAATTTAAGTATCTTTACAATGCTCTCTATTCGCTATTCCATACAGTGGGCTATTAAGGTCTTTGATGAGCAAGTTGGGTGCTCCCCAACGAGTCCGACTACTGAGTTATGCTAAATGTGCCTTGCGTGGTCTCTCTACAGAGGCAAGTTTTGAATCAGGTAAAGCATGTACTCATCAGCACCATTAAGTATCATATCCAGTTCAATTATTTGAATGATGCAGGTCAAAAACACGAATATGTGATCTCATAATCATATTACTTTTATCAGAAAGATCTTGTTGTTTATCAGTTTTTAATCTCCAGCTTTGATGATTTATATTTATGCATCACAATCAGTATTATAAATTTTTTATGGTTTTGTTTTTATTATTTCATTCTTTACTTTTTTTTTTTTTTTTTTTTTTTTTTTTGGGGGGGTAGGGTGTGGTGGTGTGGTGTGGTGGTGTTTTGGAGTTAGGAATAAAACTTTCTAAAATCAATTGTGTACGTCATTTAAGCCAATGTTGTGAACTGATTTGCCGGTTGAGCTTGTTGGCTAGAGGATTTCGAGTTAGTTACATACAGTTTATTTTGGATGTGCTCCTTTGAAGATATTAAGATGAGGCTTAAAACGTACTTTTGTTCCTTGAGCGATCATACTTTTTGGTACTTAGCACTATATTAGGAACAATGAAGCCCTTAAATCACTTAAAGGTATGGGTCTCTCTTTGTCTCACCGATTGCACATACTTTACATTTTGGGGGCGTACAGCAGCCAAAAGAGGGAGTTCAATACTGTATTTAGTTTTGGTTTTAACCTTTTTGCTGTATGTTGAACAATTCTCAAAAGAGCTACTGACCGTGTACGTATGAATCGTTCCACACTCATAACTTTCTGTGAATTTACAACTTTCAGATTCTGCAGTATTTCCTGTGTCCAGATTTAAGATAAGCATCAAATACATTCAGTTGAGGTTACTTCTAGGTAAGGAAGCTTGCATTATTATGCTTACCGTGTAATCTGTTTAAAGTTGCCAAGAAAACAAAACGTAACTTTCAGTTTATCTACAGAAATCATGGAGTTTGTTGCTTTCATGGATGAAATAGTCTGGTCACTGACTATGAAGTTGAGACAAGTCATTTTATCAGCTGGAGATCACATTTGGAGTTTACGTCCTCTTTTTGTGTTCACCGGTTAAATCCAGGCCTGTACTTTCGAGGAGGTGAAAAAATTTGGTTCTCTGAGAAAGTGCAGTACATTCTTGGTGGAATTGAAGATAATGAAAGGTAATAATAGTAGAGACTGATTGCTGTTTGCATGGGCGTAGCCAAAAATTTCGGCCAGTGCGGTCAGAATTTTTTCGTTTTGGCAGGACAAATATCGGGCTGAAATTTTAAAAAAATAGAAAAAAGGCAAATATAAATGCCGTATCTTGCAACAATTATTTGTGGGTTTTCATAATCTTCAATTATGATTTCTCTAGAATAAACTTTTTGGAGAAATGACTTATCCAGAAGTTTATTCTAAATTAACTACTAAACAACTATTATTATTTTGGAATAGACTTTTAGATCCAAAAATTCATTCGAAAAATGCTCTAAAAAAATTGTTCATTATCAAGTTTGTAACATATATCTCTCTACATAAGACAATTATTCGTCGACACATATATCTTAATTGGGCCAGATAATTCTTAATATTTTGGGCCAAGATAGTAAGGTTTATTGGCTTTTTAAATTTTAACTCAATTTTTTTATATGAACTAGACATTCGGCTGAATTTCAGTGCGGTCCAACTCAAATTTAACAATATCACACTCGAGATCCAAAGTGCGGTGCGGATCGCACTGGTCCTAAGCTAAGCTTCACCAGTGGCTGTTTGTGACTGCACATATCACTTGAATGAAATGCATCCTTCTGTATCTGTTGCAGATATTTAATTTTGTTGAATTGCAGAAGAGCCATCTATTGTTGTACATTATTATTTACAGAAAAACTTGGAGGTTTAATGTCTTCCAAGTATGATAAACCCTTTGCATAAGAGCTGTCTATTGTTGTACATTATATGCTTTTAGCAATACTTTCAGTCTCACTTTAACCCATGTAACTTTTGATATGAGAAAAGTTTCTTTGGTCCAAGGATTTTGTTGAGGATCCCAATATTTGACAAGGAGAATAAACGATGAGAAAAATGATGGGAAAGAAGGTGGTGACTGGTGATGAATTGACAATTATTACACATGACAATAACATGAAGATGAAATTTTACACGAACATGAACATGAAACACAACACAATACGATAAGTCAAATAAAATAAAAATGACCAAGTTTGAACGATACAATATTATGTTAATACACGAAACAAGATATTATAAAACAATACACAATAATATTACATGTTAATAATGTTATCACACAACACATGATATTACACATTATCTTATACTTCATAATTATTTTATTATTAAGAGTTTTGTGTCCTAACATGTAAACACTTCATTATCATATATTTTTAAAAGTAGACCGTTATCACTAGTAGACCAGCAAGGCATTAATCTGTTAATTTTTTTTATGTTTTATCGGGTTGACACGAACATGACACTACACAAAAATTTCCGTGTCCATATCATATCAACATAAGAACACAACGCAATAAGCTAAACACTAA
This sequence comes from Rehmannia glutinosa, assembly GCA_016081115.2. Classification (NCBI taxonomy): domain Eukaryota; kingdom Viridiplantae; phylum Streptophyta; class Magnoliopsida; order Lamiales; family Orobanchaceae; genus Rehmannia; species Rehmannia glutinosa. The sequence goes on from JABTTQ020001878.1 coordinate 10,013, forward strand.
CCTATTATTGCATCATTTTCTTATTGTGCTACTGTTTCGTGTCAAAAACTGTCAGTCCTGGAAATGAATGAGTTGAAAAAGAAAAGCACCCATATGAATGAATATCTCTAGTTTCCCTCAACTTTTACGGGATAAATAAATAAATAAAATGTACTCAATTATGTGGTATTTTTCCTCGAAATTTTCTTCGTTTTAGTAAGAGAAACCTGTTCCTTGGAACAGTACCTTCCTGTAGAACAGTTAAGGTTCGGGATTTTCTTCCGACCCAAGAACCAGCAGCTTTGAATCAGGATTTTCACAGTTCCGACCCGTGAACCAGCAGCTTGTACAAGAATCATGGCCAAGTCTAACCAACATAATCCAATGATTATGCGAGAATCCGACCCAACAGACTGACTCCCAGTAATTTCTTGAGAATCACATTTCAGAAAAATTGACCTGTAACCACCCAGGTCCCATGGTGGTTGGACCACTCCCAGGTCCAACCCCAAACTAGATACACATCCAAAACCAAAGTTCCATTAAAGGCCACGTCAGAGGATCAAGAACATAACACAAGGCAAAGAAAACTTTCTCTATGGATAGGATATTGCCCACAAAGATAAATACAGAATGGACCACAAATAACTCCAATAAAAAGATAAAGATCATAGATGACCCTACAATCTGATGCTGACATAAAGTGATCAAATGCTGTTGAAAACTCCATACTCAGATATTTTCCAAATGAAAAATACATTTAAAAATTTGGTGGCAACAAATAAAGTTTCTTCCATTGATGACTTGTAAATGCCATAATAGCACTTTTCTATGTTTTGCAATACATCAAGTTCAATTGAACAATCAAAACCAAATGCAGCAAGAAAAGCACAACGACCGCCTATAAAATGGAAGATAAATTATTTAAAATAGAGGTTTTTTGGCAGGAAAAATTTCGCACAATCAATAATCCCTTTCCTGCCTGTAGGACCACATTATAGTGTCTCAGTGAATTCCAAACAGTGCCAGAAATATGTCTTCCAACGATATCCAGCCCTACAAACACACAAGAGCCAACAACAATAATGAATAGTCGGCATGGGCTTGCAATAACAAAATTCAGCAAATATGTACGTACTTATACTCAAGAAAGTCTTGCTTTGAGCTCATCAGCGACCGCATCAATGAACTCTTCGGTGTTGAGATACTTGTCTCTGCTTAACCTACACACCATTTCACATAGAATGAGGAAAAATTCCGATATTGAAAAAGATGCGAGAATATAATTTGTTGCGAACTCACTTGGATCCATGGATGATGAGGGCAAGATCCTTGGTCATCTTTCCAGATTCCACAACACCAATACAAGCTGCTTCTAATTTCTCAGTGAACTCCAAAAGTTTTGCATTGTCGTCCAGCTTGGCCCTAAAAAAATCTTAACTCGTTATTTATCGTCATTTTGACATTCGATATCTAACAGGGAATATATAAGTTGTGCGGGCAAAAAAAATTAAAAGTGACTTCATACAGGATAACTAGTTTAGGTATAATTACAAAAACACCCCTGAGGTTTGGGCTAATTATAAAAAACCAAAAATGTTTCAATATTACAAAAAAAAAAAAAAAAAAAAACAAACTCAAGTTTGATTCTGTCTTAAATTTAAGTAACTGTAATAGTTTTATAAATGTTAGGTGGTTTTTTAATATAATTTTTTTTTTTGCTTATGAAGGGGAAAATGTACGACACAATCAAACTTTAAGGGGGTTTTCGCAATTCAAAAAACTCTGGGTTTTCTTGCATTAGCCCAAACCTTTTTTTTTTTTTTTTTTTTTGGGGGGGGGGGGTGGGGTTGGGGGTTGGGGGGGTATAATTATCCCAAAAATAAAATAAAAAAATTCAACTACCTGTGTGCAAGCCCACGAGTCCAAGCAAAGATTGAGGCAATGCTATTTGTACTGGTTTCACCTCCTTTCTGGTGAACCCTGAAGTGGCGCGTAACAGTTCCATGGGCTGCCTCAGCCTCAATTGTCTTCCCATCAGGGCATACCTGAAATCAACCCAATCCAATATCCTGTCACAATCCAAACTGACAATGTACACACAAAGGAGCGATTTCTGAGATTTGTGCAGTTTGATGATACTACAGACTAATCCAAGATCTTATATAAAATATAAAATGAGGACCAAAAGCATAAAATATAAAATATAAAATGAGGAAATAAACCAGGAAGATTTAAAAATAAATATCATCTATGGAAGAGATTAGACGTACCAAGACCGAGGTCATCAGTCCAAGAGATCCAAACCCTGCGAAAATGTAATTAAATTGAAGTTGAAATAAATAAAGTGAAAAACAAAAATACAAGAAATATATACTTTAGCTTCTTCTATAATATTGAAAGCACAATCTCGAGATTAATGCAGCTGACAGATTTTGAAGGTTTGTTTTCTTACCTTGTGCCAAGAAATCACTCTGCACATCTCCATCATAATTCTTGCAAGCCCATACATAACCTCCTTCGCTCTTTAGAGCATATGCAACCATATCATCAATGAGACGATGCTCATACCTAGAAGTATTATAATATACAATTGCAACATTACGTGACATATAATACGAAGGCTAACAATAAAATTAAAAAGAAAAAGGAAAAAACACACACACACATATATAATCAACTTAACTAGAAACACTCACCATATTCCTGCTTGCTCAAACTTTGATTTCCAGTTTGCTTCATAAACTTCTTGAAATATGTCCTTGAATCTTTATTTAAGATAGAGAATAATGATTAAAATATCAAATGGACAGTAGAGAAATTATACGGGCAGCACAAGTTGATGGAAACAAATATATCACTTGCTTTCCGTGCAGAAAGTGCAAGATAAACAGACATGTACTTTAATGTAAGTGAACTAGATGCTTACCTGCCGTCATACTTCTTGAGAATTGTATTCTTTGTGCTAAGATACAATGGCCACTTTTTCTGGTATGCAGTGTTCATCGAAGCCTCAGCAAAAGCACGAATGGACTGTACCAATGTTGCATTACAAAATATAAGTCAACAACCAACACCAAAAATCTTTAATGCATAAACCCACCATAAATTATGAAGCAAACCTCATCAGTGTTGTACATGGATAAAGCAACCCCACCAGCACCAGTGAAATTGTAAACCTCAAATTCAGTCGTTTCGTCCTTCCCTTCTGGCACTGCACACAAGTCGAACATCATTCAGTTAACAACTCAGGAGCAACATGTGATAAATAAAAACAAAGACAAACAATCGCACAAGTTACAAGAAATACAAGTAGAGTGGATAACAGAAAAGCCATACCAAACACCAATTTGAGCTTTCCAGCTCCTTTAATAACTGTATCAGTTGCTCGGTATTGATCTCCGAAAGCATGCCTTCCAATGCAAATTGGTTTTGTCCATCCTGGAGGCAGCAAAAATAAATTAGCATAACTGAGCAAATATTCGGAAATGGAGAAAACAGAAATGAATTACATAAGTCGTACCTGGGACAAGACGAGGAACATTTTTGCAGAGAATTGGTTCTCTGAAGACCGTGCCTGCATGGAAAGCCAATTATAATGGACCAAAATGATTGGACGGTACTACACAAACATTGCTCGCTAATACAGAAATAACTGGGGCAACTTCACTTACCATTCAAAATATTCCTAATTGTACCATTTGGACTCCTCCACATACTCTTCAAGTTAAACTCCGTCATACGAGCTTCATCTGCAAATATTCAACTCTGTAGCATGATACTCTATTTCATGATTAACTATAGAGATCATTACACACAAAAAAAATTAGGTTCGGGCTAATTTTAAAAAAAACTTCAGAGGGTTTTGAAAATTACAGAAAAAAAACCCTGGAGGTTTGATTCCGTCTTACATTTTCGCCTTCATAAGCAAAAATCATTTCAACAAACCCCCTTATATTTATTGAAAATTTGCAGTTACCCCTTAAATTTAAGGCATAATCAAACCTGTGGGGACTTTTTGTAATTTTGAAACATCTTTAGATTTTTTTGTATAACAACAAACAACAACAACAAACTAAGTCTTAATCCCACTACGTGGGGTCGGCTATACGGATCATATCGCGCCATCGTTTGCGGTCACAAGCCATATTTTCATTTATTTCTAGGTATAACATATCTTGTTTAATAGCTTCTTTCCAAGTCTTTTTAGGCCTACCTCTACCGATTTTTGATTTGTGTGAGTGATTCTCTACCTTCTAAGTGTCGCACGGGTGCATCTAAAGGTCTCCTATAAACATGTCCAAACCAACTTAATCGTGTCTCTAATTTTCTCATCTTTGTAATTTTGAAACATCTTTAGATTTTTTTGTAATTAGCCCAAATCTCAGGGTTTTTTTTTTGTTATTATCTCTTAACTCTTAAATATATCTTAGATGGATCCAGATTAAAGGCATTCAATAACTTTAAGCCTGCCTACCTGGAGTGATCGTTGCACACTTAATCGCCACATTATACCTGCAAACATATAGACTTGTCAGTTGAGAGAAAGTACAAAATGCCACCCAATATAGAGGCAAGACAATTCATCATCTTTATTAAGAGAAGGGAAATCACAGAGATCACATACTTGAGAGTAGCTTCAGCACTCTCAACAGTAACTTTATCATCTGTGGCATCCCGATGAGGAAGGCCGAGGTCAAAGTACTTTATATCCAACTCCAAGAAAGGGAAAATCAACTGCAATCAATGTAAAAAACCCATTATGCACTCACATTAGAGGATTTGAGCTTGGGACGAAAATGGACAAACAAATAAAGAATATCAAGCTGAAAAGCTTTATATACTACCTTGTCTTTGATAAATTTCCAGATGACCCTTGTCATCTCATCTCCTGAAAATAAAAAAAAAACAAAAAAAAAACAGAGATTTCAAGACAAACGAATAATTGTATAAGTAAGATAAAAACATTAATCATATCATGTAAAACTCTTTTCAAATCAGACATTTCAAGATGAAGTAAAAAACATGCTTGACCCAAAAAGGAAAATTGTGCAAATAATAGATCAATTACTGAGAACCAAAATATCTGTCAGTAAAGTAACATGGGCCCCAACCCAAGCTTTAACTGAGAAAATACAGAAGAAAAAAAACAGAGATACTCAAAGCAGAGGTAAAAGACTGAGATCTTTATCAATTACAGTATCCTCTTCACATCAAATATCAAATTCAGATGAATCAGATGCTGATATTGAATAGGAATATGATCTAAAGCCTACTCAGTCACATACACTGACACACATATACACAGACAACAGCAAACCAGTGAAAACTAGTAGAAATCCAGATTCAATAGTTAACCGTTACATATTCAATTAAACAGATCAAGAAGAAATGAAAAGAGATCTGAATCTAACCGTCCATCTCAACGATGGGGTTGGCCACCTTGATCTTTTCGATTGCCATGTCTCTTCTCTTTTGGGTTTTCTCTTTTTCTTCTTTACTTTTCTCCTAGAACAGAGCTTGAATGGGCTCAGACCAAAAAATCTCCGCCTGATATGCAGAACAGCAGAAGTGAAAAGAGGGTAGGTAAAGTGGGGCTTGAGGGTTTCTTATAAAGTTCAATGACCAAAAACTCGGTTCGATTCGATTCGATTCGGCTCGGCTGAATTAATAATGATTGTTAAAAGATCATTTGGGTAAATATAATGAACCAAATTTTAACAATTTTTTTCGTATAAAAGTCGACTCGATTTGGCTTAAGCTTAGAAAAAATGAAATGTATGTAAAAAATGTCAAGTCGAGCTCGATTCGTATTCATCTCGAACAAAGCTGGTTCGAACTTGATTCAGTTAATATCATATCAAACTCAAACATAATTTGCTTGTTCTGTGTTTGGCTTGATTTGATTTATTTATACCCATAAATACATGATTTTTCCCAAAAAAAAATGAAATACATGTTCGAGCATAATATATAACTTGGTTTTGTTATTTTATGTCTTTGAGTTTACCATAACACCCATCATGAGCTGTATCATTGATAATTCATAATCTTATTTTATTTTTCGCAAAGATAATTCGTATTTTTTTAATTCAAAAGGTCCTACCTAATTATTGTGAGTGTGACTGTCTGTCTCTGCTTCGTTGTATCAGCATAATATACTTTCATAATAATTCTCAAAAGAATATATTTTTACATAGATTAATATATATATATATATGTATATATTATTTTTCTTGAGAAAGATATATGTATATATTTGAATGTGCATGCATAAATGTGTATACTCGGTGGAGTGTGACATATTTAATTAAATTTTTAGGTACCCTTGCATTAGTATTGGGAGCCTAACCCTCTTTTAAACTTTATGACTTAATCAGTGTTTTTGGTGCGAATGTGCACAACTGCCAGTGTTGTGGTGGACATGTTCCTATTAGATAAAGATAATGGAGTGTGGTTTTGAACCCACAAACTCCACCCCACAAGAAACCTAAGTTTTTTATGTTGGCCAACAAACTAAGTCCGCTGATTATGACTTTATAGATACATTTGTTTATTTCTTTTTCCAATTTCACAAGAAATTTATACAAGCTAAATGTAGAGGGTTCCGATGCTACTCCATAAACATATATATAGGGATGAGGCTAGTCCTAGGGGCTGGTTGCGACCGCCATCATAAATTTTTCAAAACTAATAAAGCTCCTTCTGTGTATATATATATGATAAAGAGTGAAAAATAATCGAAATATAATCACAACAAATTGAAAATTGCATTTCTTCTTTCCAAAATAACTAGTCTAGTGACATCTATTATCATAAATTACATATAATACATGTATTACAAAAGTAAGCATTACAAATTATTACTTTTAATATGTGAAAATATATTTTTCAAACTATTGGTGTTAAAGAAACCCATTTACAGCATTTTGTATAATTCATTGTATATTTATTGTAAAATAAAATAAAATATAAAATATCAATTTATAGTAAAGATATAGAACCAAGGGTATACTATTATATATTGCAATTTATCAGTTCAACCAATAAAGTTGATTTATTAAGAAACCCATTACCTTTTCTCTTTTTAGTGGCAGGCCACCTAACCCAAATTTGACTTAATCTTCCTCCAATAATGATATTCTTTTCTAAAAGGTGCACTGACATACTAACATACGTATATCACATGTATACAATGTATATTTTATATATTTATACGTGCCCTCACACTGCACATGCACACTAACATTTAATATTATATACATATACATATTTGCTATTTTTTTTAGAATATACATATTTGCTATTTGATATGTATGAATACATTGTAATTAAAATTATTGAAACAATTTATATATGGAATATAAGTAAATTTTGAATATAAAAATTGGAGTAAAAATATGATTTATATTGATATAGTATATATTCATGATTAACAAGAATAAAGGAAGAAAAGTAAAATCAAATAACTCTTATGTGATTGAACAAATTGAATGTAGTAGCATTTCAATTAGTAGAAAAACCATCGAATAAATAAGAGAAAAATAATTAAAAGAAAAAGGAAAAGATAGCGAATGGATAAGTATTTTTCATAATTATTTCCCCTTTAGAGCATCTCTCAAGGACTACTCTAAAATAGAGTAGTCTTGCACCAAACACCCTCAAAAGGTGCACTGACACACATACGCCAAATGTTGCGGCATTTTATATTTTGCTTAAAGATATCACGCCAAAAATAGCGTAATATCGTTGCGTAAACATATTTTTTTTTTTTTTTTTTTTGATTTTTTATTTAATTTGTTATATCTTTATTTAACATTAAATATTATTATTAATATTATATTTTAGTTAATCTATTACAAAATAATAGTAAAATTAATGTTATATTAATTTCATTATATTTAACTTTTTTTTAAATTTGTTTACTTTTAAAAATAATATTAAAATTAAAATTATATTATATTCTATTTTTTTCAATTTGATTAATTTTGAAGATAAAAATTAAATAATATTATATTAAATAATACTATTTATATAATATTTTTGTCAATTATAAAATAATAAAAATAAAAATTAAGGAAAGAATCTTATAGAATATTCTTTTTAGTAGAGAAGAAAATGAATGCAGATCATTGGAGATAAATGTAGATTTTGCGCCAAAAGTAAGAGAAAAACTCTGCACCAAAATAGTGTAGAGTAATTTTTGGAGATGGTCTTAGCACTATCATAATTATCATTACGTTTTTAATATTCATTTATTTCTATAAATGTGCTATTTAATGTGGATGACAAAATGATTAGACATGTCCGTTACCGAGTTTGTAAATGGGCCTCAAAGATGTTTGACCAAACTGGTCTTTACTTGCAAATTAGCCCAAAATATTATTGGACCCAACTGGTTCTAAAAATATTTCTACTCATAAAGAAGTCCAAACAGAAAGGACCAGGCTTGATTTGTTACCATCCAATGTAGGGGTGGCAAATCATTTGTGTCGTCATATTAACACGACACGCTAAGTCCAAATACGAACTAGGCACAATAAGCTTAATGGACCTAAAATTTAAGCCAAAATACGACAAATTAAAACACGAAACACGCCACGGCTCGATAAACACGATAAATAAAATTGACAAATTTATTTAGATAAACCCGTTAGGCGTCGTTTTTTTTTTTTTAAAGCAAGTAAAGATTTTATTAATTCAACACATCAAATGATAAATAGTTTACAACGCAAATAGGTGAAGAACTCCACACCGATGGACTATCAAAGGAGAAAGATCCTTTAGCTAGTTCATGGGCAACCATATTAGCACTTCGACGAACAACTCAACCGAAACTTCTAGCACAACTTGCAGCCATTCTCGACAATCAAGAACAATACTTACATATTATGAGCTTCCTATCTCACTAAATGCTAAATCCTCAACCACGTATTCAACATCCGTTTCCAATATAACTTGATGGATACCCAACCAGTAAATCTACGAAAAATGCTTCTCTAACTCACTACTTTTGCTTCTCGAACAACATAAATACCAGAAAATCACATGGTTTGAGCCACCTCAAAATCACCTTAATCATTTCTCAGCACCATTCCAATACCCGTACGCCTGCTTTGTTGACAAAATGCAGCATCAACATTGCATTCCAATACCTATTAGGCGTCGTTAGCAAATAAAACTATGATTTCTTTTATATTCTTTATATTTGATACTTAAAAGTTAAAATATATATTTTAATAAATTATTAATAAAAATAGTCAAATATAAATAATTAATTACTAGTAAATTACCTATATAAATAATTAATTATCAATAATTAAAAAAATTATCATGCCATATATTGTTTATAGTGATAGCCCGATATCAACTTGATTTTTATTGTGCCTTGTTGTGCCAGTCCAACTCGAACCCGACTCAATAAACCCCAATCTAATCCCTATAATTTTGTGTGTGTTCATGTCGATCAGTCGTGTCCCTAATTAGACGCAGATGGTGGAGTTGGACTGTTGGTTGCTATGAACAACACATGCATTGCTATTGTTTTCGTGAAATTTCGCCGATGGAATTTTTTTTGCTTTGTTACTGTAACTGTGTATGATTTTCACTTTTCAGAGATGAGGGAAGAAGAAGGAGCCGCCGACTGGCGGAGCAGAGGTCGCAAGAGGCGGTGGCGCAGGGCTGAAAATTGCGTATTAGATATAAATCCCGCCGCCAGAATGGTGGCGGAGCCTATATACTTTGCGCTATGTTGGTGTGTGAATTGTGTGTTTTATTGGTGTCTGGTTTGGCTGTGTCCTGAGGGAGAAGGGTAAGGAAAAGTAGAAATGAAGCAGGGAAGACGAAAGGAATATAAAAGGGAAAGCAGCAGACGTGATACTTGTACATCATGCTTCAACTGCTTGTACCTCGTGCAGTAAGAGCTACTCTTGCAACTTTTTTGCCTTAAATGAAGTCTCATTATTAATGTTTTCATGAAATTGGCTTGTATTTGTCCTTAGGTACACAGGGGATGAGTGAAAATTACTGCAATAATAGTCGTTACATAATTAATTCGAACGAAATTACTAACATGATCGATTATTCAACACGTGTCGAACTGCATTGCTATTGAGAATTTGCTTATTGATAATGGCCATTTATGTATTTGTTGGGGGGTGGGGGGAATGCAGAGTTGATCAATATTTTACCTCAAAATAATAGTAATTTTGATGGAAATGAAGTGCTTGATCATGTGGTGCAATACATCATAAAGTTCAGTGTAATGGACTGGTAGAAAGTGTTACAAAGCTAATTGGTGTATCATGAATCTAGAAAGCATAGATAGATAAAAGGATTTCTTTCACTTTCATTTTCCACCTTAAATGCAATTGATTATGCGTATTTTTGGTAAGATGTTGTGTTGTCGGGTATGAAGCTCTTGACGTTCAATTTCCAACTAACTTTTAGTATGTTGTTAAACCTTTTTCTGTGCATTGTAAGTTATACACTTAATAATGGAACACACGAAATATTTCAACCATATCATGGGAAAGAATTCAATAGCACTAAACGTGCATTAAAGATTCATGTAATTAGTTAACGCTTAGAGCCTTAGACTAGTCGTTGTATGCTTAACTTTCGGATACATTTATTATTATGCGTAGGTGCAACCTCAAATAAATAAAGAAGCTTCAACGGATATGAAAGGCACGACTATACTTTATGTCCTAAATGATTTTGCAACTGCTCTGATCTCTGAGACTGCATCTCAGATATGTTAAAAATTTCATGGATTTTGGAGATACAGATATTCAAAGATTTAAACATTTCTGATCCGGCTAACATACTTGTTGAAGAACATTACATGTAAATAATAAACACGTCGTGGATCATTGTATTACTGGTATTAAAAATAAAAGGGTGCTAGTGCAATATATTGTTTATGTATATGAATAGCCAGAGTTATTGACATTGATTTTAACACCACATGTTTTTTTTTTTTCTCTTTTTTTTTGCTCGAGATTTTCTTTGTTATTCTTGTATATGGAGGAAAGTCTCTGAATATATCTCATTATTATTTATAGTGATTTGCATTAAGAAAGTATGACAGTATAAGATTGGCATTGTTTTGATACTTTACAAATCTTATGACTTAGTTCAAATGAAAGGTAATGCCGTCATAAGCACTTTAAAGTGGAACGTTATAGAATAATTGTTTTAGAATTCCCTTTGAGCTGATTTACTACGGACATCAAATAGCACTCGACAATAAGAAGACTGATATCTTCTCTGTAAAAATGAACTCATGACAATAAATGTGATTATATTTTTTGTTGATGAACACTATCTTTCATAATCCCCATGACAGATAATTCACAATCATCATCAATAAATGGCAGATTGTGAAAATATGGCCATATTCAAAGAATGAAATTATTAATTATGAACCAACCTTATTAGCTAATGGAATAAAAGGAAAATATGAATTGTTACCATACATTTTTATTCCTTTTTTACCAGGACAATCCATATTTCTTTTTGAAAAAAGAATTAAATGAACATTTCAAGAGTTTCATTCTATATGCTCCTTAATTCAGTCTGATGTTCTTTTGATTCTCGATTTCCATCCCACCTTTGGTACGCTATCTCTGTCTCTGAAGCATTTTAAATACTGTCTTATACTTCATCTGCTCTTAGTTGTTTCATTTTGAAGTTTGAAATCCATAAATCCAGATGTTAATCCCCATTTAAGTTAAGTGCAAAATCGAATCCAAGACAACCATATCCGTATTGACCTTATTTTTATATAGCAAAATCATTTACAAACCGTTTCACACATACTATCTCCTTCCTGTTTCTCGCGTGTATGCTTCAGAGTTTCTAAAGTTTGATGAGTGCTTTCTTTCAGTTTCTATGAACTATTAATGCATCTATAATCCATATAACCAATGAAGAGATACACATGTAAACCCAAATAGAAACAAGAAAAAGCTACCAACTTTAGTGTGTTTCTTTGTATTTCCTATAGCCAACTTTGTTATTGTCTAAATTTCCATCTCAGTTACTATATGTGAGAGTTGAGACCTGATTATTCCTTTGCTTATCATTCTGAATTTCTGTAGTTGCGAATAAAAAAAGGGCTCTTCTTTTGAGACAAAGTGATGGATTTATCATATGGAGGAAGTGGATCGGGTGAAGAAGAAAACTACAATTCTCAAAAGGGCAAGAAGAATTATCATCGTCATTCTACCCAACAAATTCAGCAGCTTGAAGCGTACTATTGAACTTTGAAACTCCTCCATTTCATTCAAAATATTTTATTCTGTTGTGAACCTGATTTCATCTTTTACTTTGTTTTTTCTGAACCTACATATGCTTGGAGATTATAGCTTTATACATTCATAAAGACGAGACATTTGAAACATATTTCTTTGTCTATAGTCTATTTCTCATGAAACTTTAGTGACTTCATATTACTACTTAAGGTGATGGTTGCTAATTTTAAACTATTAATGCTGTATAGCAAAATCTTAATTTTTTAACTCTATATTGCTATGTGATTTTCTCACTGTTTCTAACGAGAAATTAGGTTTTATCGCTGTTGTTTTATCGTAACAAATGTATGGATATAAAGACTTACGATCATATTTGTAACATCGTCACAGTTCTCAATAGACATAGACTATTCAGAACTTCTTGTTCGATGGTTTGAAATACAATTAGCTTGAATTTGTACTGTTTCTTATATATCATAAATATCAGGATTTTTGTTCTCCTTTTTCTTTTTGGTTCTAGATTTTCTCCCCTTCTCTCTGATGTATGATACTCGTGTAGTTTCTATAAGGAATGCCCGCACCCAGATAAGAACCAAAGGCAGCAATTGAGCAGGGAACTTGGCCTTGACCAGAAGCAGATAAAGTTCTGGTTTCAAAATAAGAGGACTCAGATAAAGGTGCTTTATGGCTTATACATAATACATATATATTTCATGCAACTGTATGTTGCTCGTCAACCATTTTATATTCCTTTATGCTGATCTAGTGACTTTCACAATATAATTTAGGCTCAAAATGAAAAAGCCGACAACAATGCCCTCCGAACAGAAAATGAAAGAATTCATTTTGAGAATCTTGCAATGCAAGAGGCACTGAAAAACATCATTTGTCCTGCTTGTAATGGTTCAAGTCTCGGGGAAGAAGATAAACGCCGCAATTTACTGAGACTGAGGATGGAAAATGCACGATTGAAAGAAGAGGTGATTGTTACCTAACAATTCATCTTTGTTTTGCACATGGAAAATTTATATTTTGTACTAACAAAATATAGTGACCACTCATGTTTCAGTTTATTGCATGAGTATAAGCGTGCACGCGCGCACACGCACATATATACATATAAAACATGCTCCTAGATTATGATCCCTAAGACTCTGCATTATCAAGAGAAAAAAAACAATGAACTCGGAGATTATTGCATTGAAAAGAATAGGAGCCATGTCTTTGCTGTCAGATTACTATGAGATGCTTATTAAGAACATCTCTTAATGTTGGTTTTATTGAATTTTTTCAGCATGAAAGGACAATCAACTTCTTTGCCAATTATATGGGAAATCCGGCTATGCCATTGCCTGGAATGGATCCCCTCACAAATATCCCTGGAAACCATTTTCTAGGTGAAGCAATGGGAACTCCCACTGTTGATCTCGAACAAATTCCGCGGTATTCGGAGAATCCTATATCACCACATCGGTCAAACGGAATAACCGAGATGGATAAATCTATCATTATCGAAACAGCCGTTGGTGCCATGAATGAACTTGTGGACCTTTTACGTGTGAATGAGCCGGTGTGGGTCAAGGCTCCGACTGATGGGAGATATATTCTACATCGTGATAGTTATGATAAGCTTTTCCCCAAGCCGAATCATATCAAAACATCAAGTGCTCGATTTGAATCATCAAAAGATTCGGGCGAGGTGGCAATGGCTGCGATGCATTTAATTGAAATGCTTCTTGATGTGGTATAAACTATAAAGCTTGATGACTTTTAATTTCCCGTATATGTTATACATTGGCATTAAAGTCTTATTTTCTGGATTCAAGTGAAAATCTATTTTGCTAATTTTGCAGAATAAATGGAAGGACATGTTTCCTACTATTGTCACAAAAGCAAATACCATTGAAGTACTTGATACTGGAATCTTGGGCGGTTTGTTGCATTTGGTAAATACCTCAAAATCCATAGTTAAACGTTTTTTTTTTCTGGAAAATCTGAATCGATAAATCTTGAACGGATTACTATGTTGATACAGATGTATGAAAAAGTGCACGTTTTGTCACCTCTTGTGGCTCCTCGAGAATTCTTTTTCATTCGGTATTGCAGACAGCTTAGTTCAAGCACTTGGGTGATGGTAGATGTATCCTATGATTTCATCAAACAGCTCCAAGATCCTACTCCTACTCGCTCTTGGAAGCTTCCCTCAGGGTGTATGATTGAAGATATGTCAAATGGAAAATCAACTGTGAGTTCTACAGAATCCCATTTATTTGAGGTCATAAGATATAATTTACTGTGATTTGTTTACTATTGATGTAGTTTTTCAGGAAGTTCCCTGTCCATCCTAATGCCACCCACACAACTCTTGTTATGCAGATGGTTCAAAGATTCTCGGAACAAGCCTTCATCTTGCATTAATGTCACTAAAAACATAATTGGTTTACTCTCCGAGTCATGATAGAGCTTAGTAGAGCTAAATTTGTTATGTTTCTTACAGTTACATGAATTTTGGTAATGTTAGGTTGGATTTCTATCACAACGTACTTCACACAACATTTATGGAATAGTTTCCGTTAATTAAGGAAGTTTGTCCACGAATCTAGTCAAGTTGGAACCAACCATTCACAAGTAAGTTTAAAGGAATCACATGTCTATTATCATACACCATGAGCCCATGACACATGTCGATGATCAAATGACAAATAAAGTTTGACACTATATCTATTCTTCAATAAGTCATATATTTTCCAAAGACTTCTATTTATTACGTAATGTAGTGGAAGTATTAGATGAGGAAGACCAACGTGGAAGAAAGAAATAATCTTCCACAATGTTTGATTCGCTCAGGAATACTAGATTATAGGCATCCAGAATCTCATTGATTTATAGGAATATCGAGAGACTGGTAGAAACAGGAGAAAACTCTCTTTTACATTTTTATTAATTTATTTACTTTCTCCTAAAAAGGCATATGCCATACAATATATAGAAAATTGAATCCTTAATTAACAATTATGAAAAGATTCCAAACGGAACAAAATAGAAGAGAATCACAAAATAAAAGGCAAACTTAAATCTACTTGTTATTATCATATTTCTAGTAAGTAATATTCCTTAATAGTTGATACGCCACATCATCCTCCCCAAGGTGAAGAAAATTGGTCCTTGAATTTCTATCATGATCCTCTTTTGTCACCCGAATCATCCCGAATTATGATGATTGCGATGTCGAGTTGAGTTTGGATAGCCACAACGCAACAAGTTGCTCGTTATTGATCTATCTATTGTGCAATTTGCATCATGCGGTCACGTTCGGACTCTTTTACGGCATCTTGTTGGCTAGGCATCTTCTTGGCGGCATGCGGTTGCCAATAACTGATATCAACACGGAAGAAAGAAACAACCTTCCATAATTTGTTGATTCGCTCATGAATATAGGTTATAGACATCCGAAATCTTTTTGATTTTGAAGAATACCAAAGCTACTGATTGTTTAACTTCCTCCATTCACCCACTTCCCCTAATCACTTCCGCCAATCACCAACTAAACTTACATTACGCTTCTCGATGCATGTATCTACTATTTCACATTCCTAATACATCATATCAAACCCCTCTTCCTCCAATTACCCCCAAAAATTCTCCAAATCATCCCTAATCACTAAACAAACATACCTTAAGAGATTGGAAGAAACAGGAGAAACTCTCTTTACATTTTTGTTGATTTCTTCACCCCCCCCCCCCAATAATAGCCCTAAGGCACATTATATAGGAAATCAAATCTTAAAAATCATAAAATATCCAAAAAAAAAAAAAAAGATGAGAATCACAAAATATAAGTTAAATAAATCTAATTGAGATACTCCTATTTCTAGTAAGTAATATTCCTTGATATGCGACATCATTATGTCTTCTTATAATTCATTAGGAAAATTTAATTTACAAGTGTGCTAACCCAAGTATTACAAGGCAAGAGTAAATATCCTTGAACTAATCACAAGGAACATGTGAAGTCGCTCACACTCAATTGGCTTAGGTATGCCGACATTTGGTGTGAACTAGCTTATCAACTCTTCTTATCCAATTCCACTGCATTAATGCTTTTCCGTATTGATTTCTTTCTATTATGCATGTCAGGATGATGTAATGTCTAGTTACTGTGTTTATATAAATATATATATTTTTGTTTCTTGACAGGTTACATGGATTGAACATGTTCAAGTGGATGACAAATCATTGACTCATCGTTTGTATAGAGACTTAGTGTGTGGTTGTCAAGCATATGGAGCCAAAAGGTGGATTACTACTCTTCAAAGGATGTGCGAGAGATTCGCATTTTCAATGGGGCTAATTACCACACCCAAACATGAACTAGAAGGGGTATTAATTTGATGTTCTGTTCTGTTTCCATGTTACAATGGTTTTGATACATGAAAAATTACGCTAAAATTGGCTATTGTTTTCTTTCTCCATTCAGTTATTGAGTCAATTGAAGGACAGAGAAACCTAATGAAGCTTTCTCACAGAATGGTGAAGAATTTTTGTGAAGCATTGAGCATGTCTGATAAACTTGATTTTCCGCACCTGTCAGATTTTGAAAATAGTGGAGTTCAAGTCTCGTTCGAAAAAGTAACGAACCAGGTCAATTGGACGGCTTTATTGTTAGTGCAGCTACCTCTATTTGGCTTCCCTTGTCGAAAGAGAATCTCTTTGACTTCCTCAAAGATGAGAAAAGAAGAGTTCAGGTACATAAATAGTTGCAATCCAGATCCTCTATTGCAATTGATTACTCGAATTACGGTTCGTTTTTCTTTAAGGCATTGAAATTAAGATAAAAAGACTAAGTGCATTTTCCGTGCAGTGGGATGTCTTATCCAGTGGAAATCCTGTGAATGCAGTCACACGCATCTCAACTGGGACACATCCTGGAAATTGTCTCTCCATCATCCAGGTTATTTCCTCCATTTTTTCTGTGCTCTATATTATTTTAAGGCCTAAATGTAGAAGCAGCTTCTCATTCAATGTGATTTGGAGAATGACAAGAAAATTATCAGTAACCTATGATGAAGATTGTGTTTATAATTTCTAACATGCCTAATTTATTATATGACTACTCGGAACATGATCAATTATGTGTGTTTTGAGAAAATTGCATTCACGATAAATATGCACATAGTGTATGTCAATATTGGAAAATTATAAGCTATCAAGCTGAGATGAGTTATCTGGCTTCTTCAATTTGGAAACATATATTAAATGTCTGAATCTTCATAGTAACATGGAGAGAAACCAAAAAATAAAATTACTAGATTGGTGTCATTTTATAATAGTAAGGTATTGGATGCAAAACTGAACATTTATTGTATGCATAAATTTATTTGAATTTTGAACAATGGACTTTATTAGGACAAGATATAAGAACAAATATGATTGAAATATGAGCTTGGTGTACCAACTTGATTGTTTCTGCAACAATGCTTGAAAAACTCCATTTTGGGTATTATCAACTTTGTTTGGCAGGTATAGTTTCCCAATATTTACTAGAAGTGAAAAAAAAAATTAATTTTTATATTGCACATAAATTCTGATTTTAAAAACTGAATAATTTATCAACTAATATTCAATGCATGTTTTTTTCAACCTAGAATTGATATAAACATAATATTGCTTATATATGATGCAACACTAATTTAGGAGCAAGTAAATAGCACAGCACTGGAGCTTTATAGTACGTTTTCAGTGTTCAAATTTAGCGCAAACTGTTTTATTATATACTATTATGATTTTTTTTTTTGTTTTCAATTTGACTAAGCTAAATAAATTTGTATTTGGATGTGGCAGTTGTTTCTATTATTTTTGTCCTAGTCCACTACTTATTTCCTAATAACCAAAAAGTTTCAGATAATTCACCATTTCTTGATATTGAAGTTGTTATCACCACATTTACCGTATAACATAGTTCTTAAGCAGTAAATAATGTTGAGATGAATATTACTACATAAGCTTATGAAACTTTTTTAAAATCTAATTTATGATGTTGCCTTATTATTTATCAACAATGAGTTTATTGGCTTTCCTTATTTTTTTCCTTTCTCATTTGCATCAGCCATTTGTACCTAAGGAGAGTAAGATGTTGATGCTGCAAGAGGGTAGCATCGACCCACTAAGTGCACTACTGATCTACGCCCCGATGGATTTACAAGCTATCATATCAGTAGTCAACGGTGAGGACCCTATGAGAATACCTATCCTTCCATCAGGATACGTCATCTCTAGTGACGGTCGTGCTAACAAGGGAACTGGAGCAGCTTCAACTAGTTCGAATACCAGTAACTCTACCGGTTCACTCCTCACGGTTGCCTTTCAGATTCTAGTGTGTCGTAGCGCATTAACAAAGGAACTAAATATGGAGTCGGTGGCCACCGTGCATACTCTGGTAAGCTCCACGATTCTGAAGATTAAAGCGGCCCTTGATTGTTCCGATTAGGGTTTTTACTAAAGCATTACTCTTGGATTGTTGTTTATGTCATGGTAGATTTTGGGTGATGGATTGGTAACTATTTGTTACAGTTATGACTTTGCTTGTTATTTAGGAGAAAATGTTTTATCTTTTTTGTAAATGGCTCTTATGTGCGTTTGTCCCTACGTGCATATTGTAGTAATGCTTTAATGCTTCTAACGCCATCGACAATCTAAAATTCTATTTTAGCGCAGTTTTTGCACTAAAATAGCACAGTGCAGTTTCTGCGCCAAACTTAAAATATATCTCCAATCCATCTAGTTTAAATTTTGCACTAAAAGAAATGTTCCTTATTATTTCAATACAAAAATTAAAAACCAATTATTTATTAACATAGTATTATATATACATATTTAGTTAGTTAAAATATATTTTTTATCATCATTGGTTGGAGGCATGTTTTGCGTCAAATGAAGTTTGTTTTGGCCATTATCTAATAATAAAATTTGCTGGTATCATAATCTAGGTGATCTAATTAGGACATGGTTTTCCATGAGTTTATTGATTGTTTACTGTTTAATATTTAGTATTTGAAGGTAATTTTTGTTGGGTCTGTATAGGTCTAGTGATATGGTGCTAATAGACACGATAAAATTCAAGGAAAGCGGATGTGATCTTGTAAATGGTAGTAGGAAGATCTATGGTTCCTACTTTTACCTAATTCTAAAATCTAAACCCACAACAAAATTTATAGAGTGCACATATGTATGTTATATCAAGGGTTTGTCATTTTAAGAAAGGGGTAAAACACTTTGTCATCCATTTGTCAAAAAAAAAAAAAAAAAAAAAAAATACATTGTCATCAAAAGGGTGATTTTACGCACTTTTGTGAGTTTTTAGTTATACTTTGCTATCTAAAGTACACGAGGCACTTTGTTTTGGACCACGGTTTTGCACCACTTTGCCATCTAAAGCACTTCGATTGTGGAACTTTTTACCGTGATTTCACCACGTGCATTATAGCACGCTTCTTATTTGTGCATTTTTTGATCAATTTTAGATTGTTTTATGTTAGCAAAACAGTAGTCTAACTTTTCGGTTGCACACACCATGCCTGTGCACTTTTTGATCAATTTTAGGTTGTTTTATGTGAGCATAATAGTAATCTATCTTTTTTGGCATTAGACTCAACAGTTGGAATTGAGCACAACAAACAACTAGAAATTGACCAAAAATTACACAAACAATAGGTGTGTGTCATATATGTAACAAAATCTCGGAACGAAAAATCAACAATCGATGTGCTTCAGATGGCAACGTGCAAAACTCGTGTTGTTTAGATGACAAATGATAACTAAGAAAAATTAGCACACAAAGTGCGAAAATCGTCATAGTTTGTATGACAAATTGTTTGTACCCCCCACCCCCCCTAGAATTGGTAAACTAATCTATTAAGGTCTAAAAATCTACTTAGATATAGAACAGGAAAAAGTTCTGTCGCGCCTTGTGAGCAGGAAAATATAACGTTTAAGTCGGATTATCTGGTTAATCAGAACAATCCCAACAAAGAATTATATAATCATATATCCTACACGAAAGAAGGAAGCTAAGACCACTTTGTTTAGCTTCCCCAGAAGCATTTTCTTCCCAATTTCTTCCCCAAATCACCAACCAAATATACATTATGTTTCTCAATACAAATTTTTATATATGTGTTTTTTTAAAGAAAAAATAATTGAGCTAGGGGAAAATGAGGGGAAAAAATTTCTCAATACGTATGTTTCACAATATATTTACATCTAATCACATTTCTCAATACAATCAAACCTCCTTTCCCCATAAATCACCCTCAATCACTAAACAAACATATTGTTTAACGCATCTTTATCCATTGGCGTCTTTTGTTAGATGGATATCAAAATTTTAAATTCAAATTAACATCTTTTCTATTACAAATTGGATTGAATCGTTGCTTATACCAAATGATGATTTTTATTTAATTTGGATAAGGAAAAACAAAGGCATTTCTCAATTTTTTTTTTCAAGTGGTTGCAAATGGATCAAATTTGGCATATGTAGAAATCCATGTCAAAGTGAAAATGTTGAGATTGATTTCTAGAAGAGCGGAGATGCTTATGTATCACACATAAAAAAACAAAAAATGTTGTCCCTGTATTCATCATCTGAATGATGTTGGGCATAAACAGTTTCGGCCTAGAGAATTATGGATGGATAGCCCAACTCTTGTATTTTATCCGGAGCAATCATTCTATACCTCTTGTAGTGCAACACTAAAGGTCCATTTGGATGGATAGAATTTGAAATTTCAAGGGATTTAAAATGGATTTTATACTCTTTGGATTTGAAATTCATCTCTTGTTTGGATGATCTAGATTTGTATAGGGATTTCAAATCCATCGTAAATTTTGATTAAAAAAAATTTAAAAGCTCTATTCATTTTCTTAATTGACATTTAATGAATAAAAATAAAAGATATAATCTTATTATTTTATAACAAATAATTATAATTTATACACGAATAAAAATATAAAATATATAACTTTTATTATGTGTGAATATGTGTGTGAAGATAATGTGTGTGAATATATGAGAGAGTATGTGTGTAGTGTGTGTGTGTGTGTAAATGTGTATGTGCAGTGTGTGTAAATGTGCGCAAGGTGTGTAATTATGTGCAATGTGTGTAGTATGTGCAATGTGTGTGAATATGGAAGCGAGATTAGGTTTTGGGAAAGGTTTAAAATCTTTTGAAAATGAACTAAAACTTAAAGACGGATTTGAAATCCATTTATTTAAATTTATATGCCAAACAATGGAGTAGATTTACTTAAGGATTTCTAATCTCTTATCCCAAATCCCCCGTCCAAATGGACCCTAAGAAAGCTCCTGCAATTGCCTCTGCGGCACTTAGAGATCCACCCAACACATGGCGGATACTGGGTTATAAGGACTTTGAAGGACACGATTAAATAATAGGTATAATTACAAAAACTATCCTGAGGTTTAGTCTAATTACAAAACCTCCAATTATTTTTCAAAATTACAAATACTCCTCTGAAGTTTGTATTTATCAAACAAATACCCCCTATTGAGAGTGAAATTTTGTAAGCTAAAAACAAGTATCAAGAGGGTATTTAACTATTTGTAATTTATAAAGATAACTAGATTTTTTTAATTAGACTAAACCACGGGTAGTTTTTGTAATTAACCATTAAATAATATTCCCTAACTCAAAAGCAACAAAGATTTGCAAGCAAGCTACTGGATCCAAAATGAAGCTCAGAATAACCTTTACACAACCAACTTACCTTATAGTGGTGATTATGCAGCAAACATTTTATAAAATCCCACTTTATTTCTCATATGTTCAAACAAACATATTACAACCAAAAAGAACTACTCGTCGTGTCTGAGAAACTTTCCTCATCATTAAGAAAGTAGCTCTATTATTATATATCTTCAGGACCATTGATTGCCTGGTGGACACAAGTTAAACAAAAGTAAGCAATAATATCACTTGTCAATTCAACTCATTTTGCCAGACAAACAAAAAGTCCTAGCACGTTACCTTGTCAGCGATCACAGCTCCATCAGGGATTTCTAGCTTCACACCGGGTTTAGCAGTAATAGTCACTTTACCCTGAAAGTCGGAGTAATAAACAACAACATGCACCAAAATTAAGAAATTGCAGAGGTTTAAAGCCGTTGTAAGTCACTAAAAATGACAAATAGAAATTCAAAGGGGTATAATTGTACCTTCAGAGTAATACCAGCTCCAAACCAAACATCACCTGTCACCTTCAAGCTATCCAGGTTAATGATGCTGGGAATAGACTTGAACCGGCTCAAGAAGTTGGCAACCTGTACGTATGAAGGTCATTGTATAGATTCCTGAATAGAGATTCACCAATCTAATACAAAATAGGGTAAATTACAAAAACTACCCCTGAGGTGTAACTTAATTACAAAACACTCCAATTATCTTTGAAAATTATACCCAAAAAAAACCCTAAGTTATTACAAACACCCCCTTGATGTTTGTATTTCTTAACAAATACCCGCCTCTTGAGAGGGCATAGAATAAATGTCAAGGGGGTATTTGCAATTTTGAAAGATAGTTGGATCTTTGTAATTAGACAGAACCTCAATTTTTTTTTTATGTAATTAACCGTACAAAATAATACAAAGGATGAATGTTAACCTTCTTGAATTCAGGTCCCAAATCAATAGAAGGATTGGCAGGATTAGCCCTTGCTGGGTTCCGGGTCACAAAGCCATCAGACAAGGTGTAGAGATCAGACTGTCAAACAAATTGTTGAGTCAGTTTTCATAGTTAAACTTAAACAGCATCAGATATGTTTCAGATGAGAATGTTGACATTAGACAAACTTACTTGGACTAGTAGCAAATCTGAAGTTGCCTTTACAGGAAGGAATCGAGACCGGGGAACATTAATTCCAATAGCATGATCAAAGAACTAAGTGATGTGTGTTGGAGAGAGATGGAGAGAGATGAAGAGAGATGGATGTCATCAGTTTCATTGAGGTAAGCAATTATTAACCAAAACAACAATATAGAGTCAAAATGGAAAATTTCAAGGAAATTAAGCGGTTGTGTGTACCCTTATGGCAGCCCCAGCAGCAGTCTCAAGTTGAAGAACTTTGATTCCGTCCACTTCCTAGAAAGTAAATTGACTTGATCAAATATAAATAGACAACTACTTTATGATAAAACCTACTACCGAATAAGTTGATACCTTTGGGTTGGGAATAATCTCCATCTTTAATGCATCTCCTTGAACAAGTCTGTTGATTGCCTTCAAGTTGACCCACCTGCATTATATGGTTACGTTAATTTTCAGGTGTGCCCTACAAAAGTAATTGCAATTACTAAACAAGAAACCAGTATGAGAGTTGACTTACAAGTTGTTGGTGTTGAAAATTTTGAACTTCTCTATTGACTTAAATTCATTGACCTGTATCAAACAGAATATCTAACATCAGACATGGCATCCAAAGCAGATGGTAGGATAATTTTACCAGCAGAATATGATAGGAACCAAATACATGTTTTGAAGTGAGAAAAAGGCGGGCAGATAGACAAGTGCATAAGGTAGTTCCCCCAGGAAGAAACTTAAAATAAAATATATGTTGCCGCTTTAATCCATCTAAGAAGATCAAAATAAATATTTAACTTATAGCCCTCATCTATCCACTATTTGAAATATGATACTAGTTTTAAAGATTCTGTTAAGTCATTTCTATGATGATAATAAATCTTCATAAAACGTAATATGACAACTGTAAACAAATGATGTACCTATTTGATCTAATTTTTTGGACACTGAGATAGCTCTTCGCGAGATTGGATTTATCCATGCATTTCACTATTTTATATTCTTTTCAATGAAGGTTATTCAAACACATGTACTTTGAAAAATGATATGACACTGCTATAAGCTAGAGGAAGAAATATATTCGTTTTGGTATCAAAATGCAATAAATAACATTATTGACAATGGAGCATGAATACAAGGTGATGAAAGAACTTGAGCTCACATGTTCATCAGGAACTTGCGCTATTTCCAGGAGCTGCACAACAGATAAGATAAAATTTACGGTTACTACAGGATAAATTGTAACAATAACCATGTGGTACACTATAGCTGCAAAGCACACATTAAGTGACAGACAAGAAGACAATTGTTTTTAGCATTAAGCACTAAGAAGATTATGGACACCTAATTATAAAGACAAAAATATCTTCGTTTACTAATGGACCAAATCAATGTTGTTATGGTTATTATCTGATAGACAGAAGGATTATTAATATCTAATTCAGATGTTAAGATGAAGAAACAAGTATCTCTTTACAGGGACATTTGAAAAAGCAGCCAAATCAAATGAGAATTAGTTGTTAATAACACCAACAACAGGCTTCTAACATTTTCACACCAGGACGCATATGGGTTGAGAACAATGTCAATAGTGTAGTCAAAAGGATATATCTATATCTTTTGATAACAAAAAAGATACACAGCTCTCACAGTGCTAGACATGCAGCTTGTTTACCCTATGTAGGTAACGCATAGACAGCATTAAAATAATTTGATTGAATCTACCAGCTTCTGAAGATGACGGACACAAAACCAACCAACACTCAACACTTGTATTCAGGATTAAAAGGCACAGAAAAAAAAATGAACCAATTCTAGAAAGATACCTGCACTTTTCCTTCATAAGAGATAAGAGTACCACCTTTCACATCGGCTAGTGTTTTAGGTGTGACCTGCAAAAACACACGCTCTCAGGCTACACACAATTTGTCTCAAAGAGAACCAAAATCAAATTAAGGATCATTTGGTACCTCCATGCAATATTCATTCTTGTTTCTGATCAAGTGATTCAAAATTTCTGCAATAATGAATTAAGGATAACAGACACTTAAATTCAACAAAGAACGCCGTAAGATACATCTGCTAAGTGGCAAGTAATTATGAAAAATAACCACCAAAAACAAATATATTGTGCACAAATATAATATTTGAACATCAGGTTATGTCACAAAGGATACTCAAATCAACAACAGCACCCAAGTTATCTGAATTGGCCACAAAGACGTATTCTTTGCCCTGAGAGGAAAAAACACAAGAAGAAAACAATAACAAGGCTTGTAAGTTTACTCGGGTGACATTGCATCCCACAGTAAATAGTAGGCCATTTAGAGGGCTAGACCTGTGATAACAATGCATCAAGCTTCCCACTATTCTTCAAAGAAGGAAAGACATCTCCATGACCAGGAGGGTACCTATACTAGCAAAATACATTCATGAGATGAAAAGCATAACACCGTATTTAACAAATTGAGGATGTGAATTAACAAGCACATCCAGTTGGCAACAAGTTACGCTTTTGAGCAATATTCGAAGAACTAGATGATATAGTAATTCCCAGTAAGTAAGCTATGCATGTGAATCAGAAAAGTAACAAAATACAAAAAAAAAAAAAAAATGTAGATTGTTGAGACTATACTATTCCCAGAAAAAGTCAAACTAGTGATATGAGAATACAAATAAATTAGAAAAAAACAGTATTCATCAAATTCTGATTAAGATATTAAAGAAAGAGAATCATTGGGCTTCACAAAATAATGCATAACATGTACACTATTATTATTTACTAATTTGTCCAATTAAACATTGAAAGTATCAGAATAGCAAAGAGCTGAATAACACAGCATACCATGCATCCTTGCCAGTATTTCCTTTGGAAGGAAGTGGCTTGAAATCTTCAACAACCAGACGAGGGTATTGGCTCTGAAAATTGCAAGGAATATGGAGTTACAGTGTCAAATGTTTGTCTAACTTATGGAGTGGTAATTTCATCATTGAGAGAGAGAGAGAGAGCTACACAAACCTGGTTAAATGTATGAATCTCAATCTTTGAGTTGGCATACTTCTCAACAATCTACAATTTGCAAAATGAAAGAAAAATTAAAAATAATCAGCATATGCATATTTTTAGATGTTGAAAGTCAACCTTGTCGCATAATTGAAATTTCACCTTCAATGTATCCTCATGAGTGTTGAATGAGTTCATTAAAAGCAGGGGCACATTGCATCCGTATTTGGCATTGAGTGTCTGCAGATAACTGGATATTAAAGCTGCGTGTACCTTGGAGAAGATTGTATAGGAGAGTTTTTAATGCACACACAATACCTCAATTTGGATGACAATTAAGTCAAGAAATGTCAAGCCATTACGAACTTCGATAACAGACCTGCACCAAAGAAACATTGAATTACAACTCAAAGTTAATAAAAAAAACATTAATAGAGCAAAATTGCACACTTATGAAATAAATACAATTATTGAAATAGGTATATTCTGATAGATGCTAGTTTGGCAGCGGAAAAAGAGGTTCCTGGGTGCCAAACAACGAATTCTGATGCGAAAAATGAACATTTACAACAATAAACAAAAATATACAATAATAAACTCAATGAACTAAGCATTAATACATAATTTTTTGCAATATCTTATAAACTTCTGATGTGGATTAATCATCATAATTTTCATCCGAGCTATAAAATCACAAAGATGCATAAATAGGATCTGAGTAAATAAGCATATCAAAAGGATTGTCACATTACAGCCTAGAAGTACAAACAAATAACACTCCCATTCACAAACCTACATCATTTCTAAAAATATAATTTGCAGGTTTCTATTTTTCCATGACATGAAGAAAAAGAAAATGCATTTTTAACTTAAAAAGAGCACCGAAATGGAATACCATCCTAAAAATTGTTACACAATCATCAGTTGACAAAAAATTATAGGAGAAAAAACATTTACCCATCCAAACTACAACATTCTTTACACTTTGCCATCCAAACATTTTTTCCTAACACTTTACCATCTGAACTGCAAGGGATTTGCAGTTTCACGTGCACGCCTATTTTTCGGGACATTTTGATCAGTTCAGGTTAGATATTGTTCATTAGGTTCAACATACAAGGTCATATGATTCCCAAGCCTCCGTTGTCATATTATTTTAATTATCAATGTCAAGGTCATTAACACCCTCACTGTCATATTATTCCTTACACGATCATTGACAAATTATTCTTTTCAACAGCCTACAGAAACTATTCCAATGACATGCAGGCACGAAACTAATAAACATTTCGTTGGATTAAACAATATGCAAAACCAAATTGATCAATTAAAAGTTAAAAAATTGTAAACTCATACTTTGGACCAGTACACCCCATTGTAGTTCCCAAGCCTCCGTTGAGCTTTAACACCACAAGTTTGTCCAGAAGCCTCTTGGTCTCTGCAGCATCTGCATTAACAAACATACTAATCATGAAACTAAAAACCAATCAATCAATACCCAATTTGATTGACTCAGAAGAAAAAACATAAACGTAAATCTAAAATTGGTAAACAACAAAATGCAAGATCAAAGATTAAAGGCCACCTTCAGGCACAGGGGCTAAGGTATCGTAAGGCACCACCACCTCATCAGTTGGTGTCTGGATCTTGCTCCACTCTATATGTTGAGCTTCGCCGCTTTGATTTCCAACCAAAAATAAAAAGCCACAACAAATCAGCATAGCACAAACCATAATTCAACAATAGTGAAGTTTGATCTACAGTACAGCTCACAGAATTTGAACTGAATTCTACACAAATATGAATGAAAGTATTTCTACTATCAATTCCAAGGCTACAATTCCTTGATGCTCAATAATAAGTAATTCTAATAAGATAATGAAAACATAAAATAGCTAAATCTTTGAGTTGCTAAAATGCGAAATTTTCCGGAACTCAGGATCCATAGCTCAAACACATTTCACTTGTCATCCACACTTCCTGCATGCACTTAGAATCGGGCACGAAGACAATAAATATGGCAAAATATACTTTCCTCATTTCTAATTAAGCAGAGCATCTTCCAAAAATATAAGAACGCTAAAACGAACGCATCATTGTAAAACTGCCAGTAATTATCACTGTACCTGAGATATCGAGTCACCAGATTAATGAATCCAGATTTCTCATTTTCACTGAACAAACAAAAAATAAAAATCAGTCAACACTATTCAGCTGTCAGATCTACAGCAACTAAAAACAAAAATGCTAATCAGAATTTTATTTTAAAAAAAAAAAGAAAGAAAAAGAAGAAAACCTGATCTGATTGAGGGTGGCGACATCAGATTTAAGCCCGGAGATCTTCTCAGCATCGGCAGGACTCAGAGTTGCAGCAGCGGTAGCCATTTTCTCGTGATTATCTCACTTTCTCACTTCAAATTCAAGATCTAAGCCGAGAAATAATGAACTGTTGAAGGAGGAAACGAAAAGGCACGTAAATGAAGGAAGATGGCTGAAATGGGGGTGTGGGTGCTTTTAAAAATGAGTTTGGGAAGTTCGGTAAAATTTGAGAAAATTGTGGGGCGAAGTAGGAAAAAAGGAAGAATCTGGTGGCACGTGGCTTTTTTATTTTATTTTCATTTTTTTTGGTTTTTTTGGGATGGGAATTTTTGGTGCCCACAGAATGAGTAAAGGGTAGAAAAGAATATGCAGGCGAATATGACTCTAAAATAAATGGTTGGAATTTCATGGTGGTTTTGTACGATGGACCGAATTTTCTGTAACACTTTTAAAATAGTAATTAAATTAAAATGGGGGAAGTGACTTTTATTGTTTTGAGGGTATCCTTTTCCCGAAGTGATGAAGCAATGAAAATAAATTGAAAATAATTGAATCAATGAAGAAATAAAAATAAACCATAAAAAAATGAAAGAATAATAAACTGAAGAAAAACAAAAATAAACCCAAAAATAAAAAATAAACCCTAAAAAAAAAACTAAAAATCCCAACCCAAATCAATTAAAAATAAACTCAAGAAACAAAATAAACCCTAAAAACAAATATAAACCCTAAGAAAAATAAAATCTAAAAAAAAAAAACTTTTAAAACTTTCAAAGATGTAAGAGTATCTCTGAAAGAAAAATCTCACAAGGAATAGAATCGTTAAAGTGAGACCGTCTCAAAAAACCAAAATGAATAAGTTTTTGCCATAAATTAAAAAAATGGGGAAGTGACTTTTATTGTTTTCGGGTTTTTCTCCGTGATTAACATTTATATCGATGAAATAAATTTGTCTCCATAGATTAATTTTTGTTCACATTTTGACAGAAGTGAGATCAATTCCACTGCTAGAGCTCTTCGAAATGTTGCAGCATTATTTAAGTGAGTTGGGGGCAACTCTGTATATTGAGATCGGATAGTATAGATATGTCGAGTGACAGAAAAAAGTCTAAAGACTGAAGATAAGAATAGTCTTACTAAAATGAAAAACTTCATTAGTTTGGACATCTTTATGTTTTTATTTATTTTTACTTCTTATAAATAAATGATCAATTACATCATTTTTAGCATCAAAATGAATCTTAGAATAAAGTTGAGGTAGGCCCCATAACTAACTAAAAGATTTTAAATTGAAGTTTCATTAAAAATATGAATGTTATTTAATTTAGAGAATAAATCAAAACTTCTTTCTCAATATAAATAATTTATGATGGCTTTCAATATAGGAATATAGGATGAATATATGGCATATATAAATACAAATGAAGATGTGTGTGACCCTCTTGCTTATCCTAAGGAATAAGAAACAAAGATATATATTCGAGTATCTGTGAAAGAAAAATAAATAAAAAAGAAAAAGGTGTAAAATATATCAACAAGGAATAGAATCGTTAAAGTTTAGAAAAATTACAAGAATCTACAAAAAGTGCCAAATATATAATCTATAATCTAATTTATATGACATGCAAATGAAGCTTTAAAAAAAATTGAAAAGGAAATCAAATAGGAAAATTCCATATATATATATTAAAAAAAGGGATAATTACGAAAACACCGCTAAGATTTGGGTTAATTACAAAAAAACCAGAGTTCTTTGAAAATTACGAAAAATTCATTGAGGTTTGATTCCAACTTACATTTTTCCCGGTGATTTCTGAAATTATTTAAAAAAAAACCTAACATTTACAAGAATATTACAGTTACCCCCATTAAATTAAGACAAAAAGAAACCTGAAAGGTGTTTTTGTAATTTTGGAACATGGTTGGGTTCTTTTGTAATTAACCCAAACCTCAGGGGTATTTTTGTAATTATTCCTAAAAAATCTCCTTTTCAGTTAGCCTCTAGCAATTAGACAACCAGATGACACTCGAGGAAACATAAGAGGTGGGATAATCAACATCAATCAAACTCAAAACCAGAACCTAACATCAGAATATGTATGTATTTTTCTTTTCTTCTTCTTTTTTTTAAAAGTGGATGTTTTAGCTAAATATATTTAAAATATTTTTATAAATTATTCTCTAAGTAGTATTACTAACCCTTTATTGGGAGAACCAGCTAAAGGGAGGTTCCCACGCGAGATAGTGCCCGAAGATATTTTTTAAGACTTTTACCTGCTGTATAGTCATACCGCACCACACCACCGCCCTATTCTTTCACTTTATTTGAAATTCTTCAACCACTACTCCCAGCTTATTAAAAAAAATCTCTAATAGTATATTTTTTAAGTTAATAAGATATAAGATTTTATAATTTATTGGTTAATAAAATTATCAAAAAATAAAATATTGATAATGATAGTTTTGTGATTTATTTCAAATGAGAAAATATAAAAACCTCAAAAGTTAAGTTCGGTCTCCTACCTCGGTATTAAAAAAAAGGCAAAAAAATTTTTTTGGTCCTTTATCTAACACCATTTTGAGCTTCAACCTTTATTTCATCCTTTTTCATTTTTCGCTTTTGACAAATAGTTATTTTTCTCAACAAAAAATTGAGATTTGGTCCTCTCACTTAGAATTATTTTCGCTTTATAAAGAGTTTCATTTTAACTTCATGTTCTGTTGGTGATGTGACATTTTTATTTTCAAAATTTTTAATTTTCATTTAGAAAACAATATTTAAATCGACATGGCATCCTAGTTGGCTTAAATAATGGAAAAATTAATTAAATAAAAGATTTTTTTTGAAAAATCTGAAAAAAAAAATTATCTAAAAATTCTGACAATTGTTTTACTAAAATTAAAAATTATTTAAATTTTTGTAACAAAGTCTTAAAAATTCAAAACATATATTTAAATCTAAAAAATAAAATATATAAAATCTGATATGTTAGCTTTTGTAAAAAACTAAAAATAGATTGAAATTGTTTTAAATTATAAAAAAATATATATGAAAATTGTTAAAAAAAACTATAAACTGCACTTTCAAAAATCAAATTTATTTGAAATATTATAAACTATTTTAAAACATCGAAAATTGTTCAAAAAAATGAAATTTTGTCTGAAAATCTGAAAATGGATTAAAACCAAAGACTTTTTGAAAGTTTTATAAAAAAAAAATATATGATTTTTTTTATAAAATAAAAAATAGAGTAAAAACTTAGAATTGTTTTTAAAAAACTATAAATTATTTTTCAAAAATCTAAAAATTATGCCAAATATGTTAAAAAAAAAACTGAAAATTAAAGTAAAAAAATCTGAATTTTTTTTAAAAATTAGATTATTTTAATATATTTGGCGTAATTGTCAGATTTATTTTAAAAAATAATTCATATTTTTTTGTAAAAATTTTAAAAGTCTTAGTTTTAATCCATTTTCAGATTTTTAGACTATATTTCTTGTTTTAGATAATTTTCAACTTTTTTTATTTTATATTTTAATATTTCAAATAATTGTAAGATTTTTAACAATTTTTTTAGTTTTTTTAAACAAATTTTCAGATTTTTAAACATCTTTTAGTTTATAATCAAATTGTTCAAAAAAAATTTGAGTTTTTCTATTTCAAAAATAAAATATTTTTCAATATTTCAAATAAATATCAGATTTTTTGAAACTTTGAGGTTATGATTATATTTTTTAACAACTTTTGTATTATTTTTTTGTAATTTTAAAATAATTTCGATATTGTTTTTACTACTTTTAGTTTTTAAAATAAATTATCAAATTTTAGAAATTTAATTTTTAGATTTTAAAATGGTTTTTTCGAATTTTTAGGATGCCATTAAGATTTAAATATTATTTTCTAAATGAAAATTAAAAATTTTGAAAATAAAAATGCCGCATCACCAACAGTCAAAAGACTCCCTTTTATAAGGCTCAAAGAGCTTGACCAAATCTCAATTTTTGTTGAAAAAGGATTATTTGTCAAAGTCGAAAAAAAGAAAAAGGATGAAATCTCAAAGTGGTGTTAGATAAAGGACTAAAAAAAAATTTTGCCTAAAAAAAATTGTAAGATTCTACTGTTTTTAACTTATAAAGGAATGATTCGATATACTTTCGTTTTGAACTTTTTTTTCTGTGGCAACAAGAAAAAATTTGAGAAAAGAAAGATGAAATTTGAGAATGTAATTGGAAATAATATAGTCCACTACTTTCTTCGTCTCAAATATATAATCCATTATTTATTTTTCTGAGTATTTTTTTGGCAACAATAAATATTTAATTCACGATTTTTTTTTTTAATCAGAGTTTTTTTTGGCAAAAAAATAATTTTTATGAAATCAATATCGCTACTCCTATAATTACTGGACGAAAAGTACAATTCAGGCAACTATTTGTGTAGAATTGCCTAAAATTTGCAAGCTTTTGTTGAGTCCTGAGAAAAGGACCATCATCTTATTATAATGCAAACACAGCAAAGAAAATGCCAAGAATTTGAAGTTCTTGTCATTTTGTTGGAGATTTGAGTGACCAAGGTTCAATGTATTATCTACATTTTCTTGGACAATTTGATTTCTTTGGACCAAGAAATTTAAACACTTATATGTAATGAGCAAAATCCACTTTGTTTTAGCTTAATTGAAAATATTAGCCAAAAGGAGAAGGCTAATAATAATCATAATAATATAGGGATCATAATAAAAATAGTACTAGTTAACTTTCTTGAAGATCTAATAGTTTCTAACTAAAATAAACCTTGACTTGTCGGATTAAGAAATCCAACAAACTAAATGTTTCTGATAAAATATTTGACAAAGGATCTGGCTAACAAGGGCGAATCGAGCTTGAACAAATTTTAGTCTAGCCAAACACGAATCAAGCTCGTGTAGCTTGGTGTTTTTACATATTTTATTCTTTCTTTACTAATCGAACCAAGTTCGAGTCGAGTTTTACAGCTTATCATCAAAACAAAAAATACACGTTCAAACTTGGTTCATTAGTTAACGAACCAAACTCAAACGAGCTTTTAACGATTGATTTTGAATCAAACATTGAGTATTTTGATTCGTTTTTCAACCCTAATTTCATGCCACCCAAGTGGATAGTGCATGACCCTTGGATCAACACACATATACACACCCACATGTATGTGTTTGATACCCACTTCGGTGGCATGGAACAAAATCTCCCAAGCTCTTAACAATTATTAGTCCATCAAAACCCAGTGTAGGATTTGCAAGTCTTATCATGCCAAACGAAGTTCAAAAAAACTTTCAATTTGAAGCTTCTCTGAACTAATTATATAACCTTCTACAAACAAGACCGAAACATTTTCCACAAAAATTCACAGTTCTAAAGTGGTAAATTACAGTTGCAAAAAGCTAGCAAGCTCCTTGCACATGACAACATCAAAGATCCCAAAAATTTACTCAAGAAAAATACATTTCGACAGTCAAAGAAGAAGAAGAGAACCAGATACAATTGGATGTAGTTACAGGATAGCCGCGCTGCTAGCATCGCTACACGTTAGTAGTCACACTTAACCTCATCATCGGTCCTTGCCACGATAAATTTTCTACTAATTACAAGCAGAGCCGGACCCGTTGTTTCTCCCTCTCTTCAGCAGTTTCTGTCGACGAAATCGTAGAATCCTGCTCAGCAAAACATCTCTTGTACGGCACAAAACCCCTCCTACAGTTTACAGAGTTTACTGAAACTCTCTTACTTAATTTGTAGGACGAAAACGACTTTTCATCCCTTTTTCGTTCGAATTCCCTGTTTTTTCCACCAACTAAATCAGTATTTGAACCAGTGCAAGAACCCTCTTTCTCATTATCATCCATCTTTTTTTCCTTCTCACACATCGATAGAGCTTTGATTGGGGTTGGGTTATGCACTTCGAGAGTCGAAAGTGATGCGTTATTACAAAGAGTCAACCATGAAAAAGGAATCGCACGACAGGCATCCATAAAATGATCGTTCTTTAATTCACCGCTATAGGCATACTCAGAATCACTCGTCAGGAAATTTTAGAGGCACGACTCTCAAAGGGAGTAAACAATTTCCCTCCTCTCTTTTATCAAATGATTCGGGCTTGCACGTTTTCAGGCCCGAATAAGACGATCCACGAGGATCCACGACTAATAACGTCTTACCGAACAGCTTCAAGCTTTGTGTGGCTGATTCATTTGGATCTTCTTTAATGTTTTGAGACGAAAGATCCAATTCCTGTTCAGTAAGAGTACACATAGTTAGGCAATCATGAATTGGATCATATCAAATGTATTAACAAGGCTGCTAAAATTATCAAGCTAGTACCATAGGTATTTGTTCATCTGTGCTCGAATTTTCATCTTCACGCTCAGGCAGAGAAGACATTGTGTCTTCAGACAGAAGTTTAGGCACCTCAAACGAGACCGATGATGGGGTTCCATTAGGCATACAAGAATCGGCCCCCACAGATGAATCTGAACCAAGTGCAGATAATACAGATGTAGGAGATTGGTTCTCCTGGTCCATAGTATTCGGAGATGTCTCAGGTACTGATATTCCTGTTTTGATTGGAGAAACCAGTTTACGGGGATAAGGGTGCATCGGTTTTCTCTTAGGCCTAGGAGGTGGAATTTCGATTGGCTTCGCAGTATCGCCATCGCCAATATTACACTCACGAGTGACCTAAACAACCCAACAAGATTAAGGTATTAGTACAATCGTTATGAATAAAGTTTTCCAGCTAATAGAGTTTTAGTACGCCTTGGTGTCATAAAAGATATGACTTACTCAAAAAGGCGGTATATTAGATATAATTGGCAGATAATGTTACTGGTATAAGAGCAGTAAAACCTTGGAGAAAAACTTCTGTGCGTGGCTTCGAATTTGCACGGCAGTTTTCGTACCCACGTGCTCTGAGAAACCGAAAAATTGAATCTCGTCAGAAACATAAAATACCAGGAAATAGATACATTCATAAGCAATCAGTTTAAATGGCCACCTTCGATTCTCCTCCACGCCCGACCGTAGAGTTTCAATGCCTCGAGAAATTTTTTGTGCTCTTCTTCTGTCCATCTCTCTCTTTGTTTAGTAATTGTGTATGGCTTCCTTGCCTACCCGCATAAAATGCAAAAACAGAGACCAAATACAAAGATAAGTTGAACGATTATTACAGATGCACTCCTTAAAATAAAAAAGCATGAAGCACTATAAACCTTTGGAGCAAATTCATCCCCAGAATTAAGCTGCTCTTTCAACAGGATATCCTTAACAGTAGGTTCATCCATGTCCAATGAAATTTTGCCACCTGTAGGCAAAGGAGATTCAGATCCCCTGCATCCATGTTCTTCCTGCAGTAGAACAACAAAAGTCAAGAAATTATTTCCAGAAAGCCAAGATGTTTTGCCTTTTTTTTCATATTGGGCCACATAACTAATGAATTCATGCTCAACAATTTGCTGAAGTCAATAATACTAATCATAGTTGTTCTCATATCTCAAAATGTCTTCAATTGCACAATATTTACACATACGGCCAAGTAACAAATTTTTCTGTGTCTATCCTTGTTTTAAAAGACATTATCATGGGATCAACAATATTCTGATTCTTAAATTTTAAGATAGCAAGGAAATCTTCTCTTAGCACAAAATAAAACCAAGCGAAAATTCGGAAAACAATTTCCAATGAACATTTATCATCAGATGACCACTTATGGCACTATCAGCATATTATGGAACATTTTTACAGGGGACAGTGGGATTCGAACTCTAGAGCTCTTTGTTTGACCTAAACCTCTTTGTTTAACCTGGCTCCGATACCATATTGAACGACGCTATTAGAGAGACAGAGTGGTCCCAATAGAAAATTAGACATTTCACCAACACATTTATGTTTTATACAATTCTCAGCAAAAATTGGAAGAACTCAAAAATCTACCAAGGAAGTGCGATTCAAGAGATAAATTTTACTGTGACTCGCTTGTACTAAGTATAATACGTTACAGATGAAACATAACATCAAACTTTGTGAACCATCAACCTACCATTCACAGCCTGAACTCACAATAAATTAACATCAATCTTGCAACATGGAAAACTTCGATGGCTTAAGAGGTGCTCGATTTAATAAAACAAGAAATTTTCCATAACTGTTTCTTACTTTTATTTGACCAAACCGACAATTCATCCCACAAAAATGAACTATAAATTCTATAATTAGAAAACATATCTTGCTAGGTCTGTTTTTTTTTCCCTTAATTTTTTGATAAGCACATACTTGCTATCCACTTAAAACAACCTAAAATCCAAATCAAGTAAAAAATCCATAAATAAAGCTCACCTGTACGGCCATAGCTGCAATAACAATCAATATCTCCAAGCTCTCTTTTCAGCAACACCCAAAAGCTTCTTAGCTGAAAAATTTACCGAACCTTTTGATCCCTCCAAAAAAAAGTATTTTACGAATTACTACTGGACCGCCTCTTGATGCCAGAAAAATCAAACTTCTCCATCCCGAAAATATCTTATAAAATAAACAATCAGAAACTTTAAGCTTCCCACTAAGCAAAATCTCACTCTCGATTCAGCACAAAAAGACCTAATTAAACAAACCAAGAGATAAAGAAGCTAAAAATTGGCTGAAACACCTCAAACACTTTGGATCGTTATCTGAAATCAATCATCAAACCAGAGCAAAAACAGAGAGACAAAGACAAAACAAATAAAGAAAAAAACTTAAAAAAGAAAAAAAATCTTATACTTCAAAGAGATTGTGAGAGCAAAGAAATTTTTTTTTTTTTTTTTTTTTTTTTTTTTTTTTGAAAAAATGGAAGCAAAGAAAACAAATTTTGGGTTTGGTTTAATGGGGGTTGGATTGGGGCAAAAAGCAGAGTAGAAGAAGGTATGTGGGCGCCACGTCATCCGGGTTAAATCGTAAATAACGCGAACTTGAGGGGGTTTCTAGTAGAACGATCGAGAAATCCATGGAATCTTGTGGCTCAAATTGAAAGAGAGGCAAAGACACGTGGCGCGTGGATGTATTGTAAGCCAGCGACACCTTCGCTTTTTCTCACCACTTTTTCTCCTTTTTGCTCAATCTTACTTGCGCGTTTAGAAATTACAATTCGTACTCTCCATAGGTTGGTTTACACGTGGGGAATTCTTAGTGGTGCGTTGATTTTTCACGAGCGGAACATAAAAAAGTAGACTATAAAGGAAATTAATATTTGAGTTGGTTGTTGACCACTAGGAGTCTCTCTTCTTTTGGCAATTGGTAAAAAAACTAAAAATATTTGCTTCAAAAAAAAAAAAACTAAAAATATATTTCTTCTTAAACCGAGAATTTTACCCAATTTTAATTTTATATTTTAAATAATACAAATTTAAATATTTAGACCTTTTTACACTTTTAATCTCAGAAAGTACAGGATTGGAGCACATTGTATGCACTTTATTCTTTTAAATATATAATATATTTTGAAAAATTATTGCTTTGGCCCTTTGGGAGTCTTAATAGTGTTATTACTTATTATATGAAGATTTGAAGAAAATATATTGAAATATTTAATTTCAATAAAAATAATTTTATGAATACTTTTTTTTTTTGTCGAACGATAATATTTTATTAGAACAACTCAAAAACTAAAATTACAACTACAATCGTAGCCAACGGGCTAAGAGACGACATGACTAACTAAAAGCCAAGCGATGAATTGGTAAGACCAATTCAGATTCACAACACGGACTTAAAAACTACACACCCCAAACTAAATCACTCCACGCCGGGAGACTTTAGCACTCCTTAATGGAGACTGTAACACACTAAAAAAAGCGAGACCGGGCACGAGCAACCACTACATCTTGGAGAACAAAAAAAAAATCGATCCGCCTACGAGTTTCGCAAATCAATCGGAAAAAAGAAATTACAAACAAAAAAAAAACAACAACTATAGCTAAAAACGAGAGAAAAATACAAAAATTGTCTCTTCCTCACCCAACTCTACTGCTGCTGCCCATCATCTACTCAGCCCCGAGACACCTCCGTGGAGCTCCGACCCGCTTTTATCCTGGAAGGAAAATATCGGTCATCTCCAAATATCACAAGGAACCGTCATCGTCGCCCTCCAGCAGAAAGCATGGAGGGGGAGGGGGAAGGAGGGAGGGGGAGAGGGGATGAGGGTGGTGGTCGTGGAGGGGTGAAGGAGGGGAATGATTAGTTTTTTTTTCTAGAGAGAAGGAAGAAAAAAGGGGTAGAGAGATAGAATATATTTGGATAATTGTGATAATTTTATGAATACTAACAATAGTAGAAACTGGAGTTTCTTAGTTTGAGGTAGTAAAAAAAATTACTTTCTCCTATTCAAAATAAATGACGTTTTGCATATAAAAAATTCTTCAAAAATAATGATGTTTCGATCTTTTAAAGGTCTACAGAAAAGATTTTCCCAAGTTACCCTTGTACTTATTAACAATAATGCATAAAATTATTGTATTCTAAAACAGCATTTATGATTAATTAATGGTATATTGAGTATTTTAACACAATCCTTAATATGCGTGTTTTTTTTCCTAAAATGTTATGTATTTTGAATAGGAGTGAATATAACATTATTTTATTGTCAAGTGGTTATAATGTCAATCATAATTAACAATAAAAAGCACAGGCTAAAATGTACTTTTGTTCCTATAAAAATATAAGAATTAAATTTATATCAAATCATTAAAAATGCATAAGTTCGTGAGTCAAAGACTCTCAAAATACATGCAACTTATCAAAATAAAACACCTTAAAAACTATCATAAAAACTAATTAAGAGTCAATGTCAATCACACATTTACTTCACTATTCAACATGTGTTTGGATTGGCTGAATTTATTTTGTCAGTTGATTTCACTTCTTAGTTTAATTGTTTGAACATTTATAACTCAGATATTTATTTTAAAAAAACAGATTTGACTAGTACAATAACATTTTCAAAATTACTCCTTTTTTTCTTGGTGGGGTATGCGTGTTTCTATAAAGTTGTGTAGTTTAAAACACATATTTAAAATAAATATTCTATTATTTAACATAATAATGTACTTCTAATAATTATTATACCTTGATTTTCATAGCAATAGTTGAAGTATACACAAAAAAGTCTGCTCTGAGTTATTTAATATAGCATTGTATCCTATCAAACTAGCCCCACATAAACAAAAATCGAGCATTTATTGAAATTTTATTATTTCTTATATTATGTTTATGTATCACAAATGTACACTGAGACCATATCCACAATTAAATAAATATTTAAATATAGGATTTTATGGTATTGTTCGATTTTTTCATGTGACTTATTCAGTGATCTTAAAAAAGGAAGGGTTTGATTAATTAAGTTTTTAAATTAGGCAATTTTCTTGATTTTAAGGGTAAGATTGTAAAATTCAAATTAGTGGTCCCACGAATAATAAATGACAATAGGGATTTTGTGGCGGAATTTAAGGACCTGCTTTTCTTTTTCAAATATTTTTATTTTCAAAGATAGTTAGGGGGTTCTTGGATCGCATAATTAGACATCAAATAATGCATATTTAGTTATTTTGTTGGCATCGCACTTACTTTTAAAATAAGATTAAATTTAAAAAATGAAAAAATATACATTTATAAAATATTATTTACAATAATTTATTATTTCAATTTATAAATATTAAATTATAAAAAGTGTTACATAAAAATTATTTTATAATATATATTATATATGCAAAATATACATTAAAATAGTTGATTTTTATAGTTTAAATATTATAGTTGGATATATTGTACTACATATTAGTTTTTTTACTTGCATAGATAGTTTTCCGGATAATGCATATTTAGTTGAGTTTTGTTGCATATTTAGTTTTCGAACTCAATGTTTCGTTATTTTTCTCGTAATATTGCACCAATTTTTCATTGTAAGCACGAAAAAATTTTCATGAACCGGAGAATTTTCGATTTCTTCATAGTTTTCTTTATTTGCGTTAATGGAGGAATGAAGAGAGAGAGAAAGAGAGACGTGAGATTGGAAAATTGGGAGATGTATAAAATAAGAGATTTGATTCATTTTTGTAAACTAAGATGATGTTATTTTACTACTTATATTGATTAAATTAATATTTTAATATATTTTTATCCATTAAATCATCCCATTGATTAATAATTGGTTGAGATTAATTGAACATAAGTCAAAATAATTACAATTCCCCTTTAAATATATTTATGGTATTGTTCGATTTTTTAAATAATTAAATAATGAAAGATTGTTACTAAATTTGAAATTTCTTGATCATTTTTGAAAATGTAAATATATATAGGGATATTTATATCATTAAATCGTCAACTATATCATGTATTTTTTTCCAAAAGGGCTTGCAACTTTAATAGCCATTTTAAATTAGATTAAATTAAAAAAATGAAAAATATACATTTATAAAATATTATTTACAAAATTTATTATTATCAATTTATAAATATTAAATATAATATAAGAATACATAAAAAATATTTTATAATATATATTATATATCAAAATATACATTAAAATATATTTTTAAACTAAATATTCGAGGCAAGTCGAAGTCGGTCGGAGGTACAAAGAGGAGAGTTGAGAGGACTCAGCCCCCTCCTAGGAGTCATCCATAAGCACGAAAAAACATTGAAGACTCGGAGTGAGAAAGGCATTTTTCTTTTCAAAGAAAGATTGTTTTTGAGCATAAAATAATTTTTTTTTTTTTTTTTTTTTTGATGGGAGCATAAAATAAATTGCGAATCATGTAAACTAGATGAAATTGACTACTTATCCCGGAACTTGGATCTCACGTATCGTGGACCATAATTGTTGAGAGTAATTGAACATAAGTCAAAATAATTACAATTAAGAGCTAAAGATAATAAATGAGCTGGAATTAAATAATTAAATAATGAAACGATTACTAAATTTGAAATTATCCACATCATTTTTAAATGTAAATATATACATATTTATATAATTAAATATACAAATATATCAAATTAAATAAACAATGTCAACTATATCATGTTTTTTTTCCAAAAGGGCTTGCAACTTTAATAGCCATTTGAAAATAAAGAACAAGAAGGGCCATTTGAAAAGAAAATGTCAGCCAGAAATTAAATAAAATGGTAGCCCACATGTCCACCATAAAGGGCGAGTACACCTGCTTCTGTCTTTGCAGCTTGCAAAAACCCATCCCCACACAAAATATCCACACATAAAAATGCTTATAAATTTCCTACCACCTCTTAAAATATTCCAATACTATTTTTCTTTTTAAGGATATTGCTTTTTTTTTTCCGGAAAAAGGATATTGCTTAGATATATTTATGTGGTGTACTTCAGTACTTCCACTCTCTCCACATTTGCGTTGAAATATTTACATAAAAAAATAAAATTATTTGTAATAAATGGGACTAATTATATTTATATAAATAATAAAGTTTCTGCTACTGCATTGGCAAAAGTTGCTCTATTAAACTTGTATTCAGCTAATAAAAATTAGGTCACAAAATATATTATATTGATTAAATATGATATACAATATTAGAAGAGGCTTCCAGTCTTTTATTATCTATAATAATTATTAATGTTACAATAACTTCTACAACCTATTGTCAAACCTAAAACTATACTTAAAAGTTATGTTTACTGTAATAAAGTGCTAAAAAGTAATAATAATGTACCATGTAGCCAACAAGATAATACTTAGATGCAATTAATTTAAGTTCTCACCATCACCACAGCTCCATAATTTAATTCTTCTATGACTTCAATAACATTTTATCAGTGGTACATATTCGATTGGAGGCTTCTAGCTTTCGGGACCTAAATTTAATAATTTCAGTGTGTTTTTCTTTTTTACCTCGGATATTTTTCGTGAATTTACATATCACCATTAAATCAAAAATATTAATCATCAATAATTATTTTAATCATGTATGTAGTTAATTAACAATTAATATGAAAGTGAGCGATACTCAATGGTGGAGAATGGAGTGAGCCGATACACGAAGTGATATGGGTCAGATATAAAACCAAAGAATTTACATATCTCCATATTGCACAGTGCGACTCTCTTACATAAATTTTTGCCGTTTGAACATTTATCGTACCACTTAAGCTAATTTTCCTAAAATTAACCTTATAAAAAAATCACAAATTTGTGCTATTACATGCATATTTGAGAGCACTTCAAATGTCCATGGACATCTTAAAAGGCGATTTTCCCAAAAATATCCGTTTATAACTTCTCTATAATATATTTGTTTGATAAGCGATATATCCAAAAGTTAATTCTAAACTAACCACCAAATATTATTTTTTTAAATAGACTTTTAAATCCAAAAATTAATATAAAAAATACTACCAAACAAGCACTGCATTTTACCAAGTGAGAAATAAATACAGCCTATATTATTATCCACATCCAACATAGGACCATCTGGGATTGAGAAATATTTCATCATTTATCACAGGATTTTTTTATATGAAAAGGCCAAAATATCTGTAGCCTCTTAAAACCAAATAGAGAAATAGAAGACAAATAAAAAAAAAAGGGATAAGAGAAGACAAGAGGTGTGGATTAGAAAGAAAGAAAGTGGTGGATGAGGATGAGAATTTTGAAGATGACATATCTCTCTATATTAATTATATTTTTTTCCCCACCAATTAATTTGTGGGCCCGGCCTTCAGGTGGGTGAGGACTGACCTTTTTTGCACTTTTTCGCCACGTCACCGCCACTCGCCGCCCCGCAAATTATCAATGCCGCCACGTCTATTTCACTTAGTGAGAGAAACCAATTAATACTATATGTCTATATTTATCAAAACTAGCTCGATCCGACCGACTAGGGGTGACCAAATGGAATCGAAACTAGGTTCGAAATTGGAACCAAAACTATGGTCAATGATTTCATAATCGGACCAAAAACTGTGTACGCTGATTATGATTACGGTTTATTGGTCTAAAAAATCGTAGAACCGCCGATTTTAATCGTCAGTTAGAATCATTGGTGAATGTCGATTACAAGGTTAAAACCAACAATTTTTTTGGGGTAAAAATATGTTTGAAGAAATATTAAATATTTATTATAATATTTTATATTCGTAACTACCTGAGACACATTTTAAACCAAATATTGTAGACGAAATATATAAATTTTGATTCCTCTATACTCTAATAGTATATACATATAGACAATTTAATATTATTAATATTAAGTATACAAGTCATTTTATTTATTTATTTTTGTAACTGAAATTCACAAACCATTTTAAAAAATCAAAAATTATAAAAAGATAAATAAACGTTTCTGGTTAAAGTTGGAAGTAAAACTGTGGAGGAATTGAGTTCCAAGCCGAAACCGTGAGGCAAAGTTTTCGGTTCTGGTTCCTCCAAATCGAGGAAACAGAACCGGAGGTTCCAGAACCGTAACCACCCATATGATCGAACCATTGATAAGGCTAAATCGAACTATGATATTGTTCTGTCGGACCACCCATACGACCATCCATAAGAGTCGGACCTATTTGGTTTGATCCCAAAATCTTGGATCGGCACGATCGGCCTGATTTTTCATGTATATATTTATGGATTAGTCGATATAAACCTCGAAAATAATGGGATCCTGGAATTCCAGCCCGACCTGACCCGATTTTATCCTTTGGACTCACATGCTAGTAACGGTACGACCGGGCCCAACTCTAATAAATAGAGGCATACAGCTATTAGAGAGACAGAAAAAAAAAAAAAAAAAAAGAAAGAAAGAAAGAAAGAAAAGTGTTTAGAGACCGCATAATACATATATCTGTATTCTGGACCTATATTTTGAGGGATTAAAAAATATTGAAAATTTATTGGCCACAAGTGTTTTTCTTTTTTTTTTTCCTAAAAAAAATGGGAATTTTGACGGATGTATTAAAGTGCTTTGATACATAGACACTTGTCCTATGCAGCGAACTTTCGAGTTACATCTGACCAAATTGAAATGAATAAAATAAAATAAAAGTAACCTCCAAAAGAATAATAAAGACAATCCACTATTGCCCATTTTTGTGTGGAAGTAAGAGGTTTTATAAAAATCTCTTGTTCAGATACGATAAATAGAAAAAGTGTGGCATTGATGTAATACTATAAAAATAAATCTGTGGAGTAGATTTTTTTGTTAACAAATTATAAAGTGTTGGTGAAAAATCTAACTCAATCTAAATGGATATGATAGCA
This sequence comes from Rehmannia glutinosa, assembly GCA_016081115.2. Taxonomy (NCBI): domain Eukaryota; kingdom Viridiplantae; phylum Streptophyta; class Magnoliopsida; order Lamiales; family Orobanchaceae; genus Rehmannia; species Rehmannia glutinosa. Next base: position 54,732 of record JABTTQ020001878.1, read on the forward strand.
TAGTAATTCGTTTTGTCCAACTAATATTTCAATATCGTTTTGTTTTTGCATATCTGTTTTTATTAGTGTTTTTAAAAGGGCGGAACTAGACAATTAATTTTGGGAAAATAACACAAATGCTCACCTATTTCTGACCGGTACCTGCAAAATACTAATATTTTACCAAAATTACATAATAATATGTTGACCGCATTCTAATACTAACAAATACACTCAAACCCAACACATTACCAAACAATACGTTGCATATAAAAACAACCACAAAAAAAAAAAAAAACAGAGCACCAATTAGACCAATTAAAGATCCAAAATGCAACAGCCATAACAAGTGCGCAAACACTGTGCGAATGAGAAGAACAAGAAGAAAGACATCTTTTCGAACACAAATGAAGAAGAATCGAACTGCACATTAGGAAAAGAGAACAAGAACAAAAAAAAAAAACAAATAGAAAAAGAAAGCAGGACACTGTTTCATATTTGTTTCAATTATGTTTCTTTCATTTTTCAAATAGAACAACAAAGAAACAACAACGAAACAAAAAATAAACAATATATCTTATAAGAAAAATTTGAAAAATAATAAAAATAACAAATCAACAACATAGAAACACAACAGAAACATAATTGAAACACAATAGAAACAACACTGAAACGAAAAAAAAACAAAAATATATAGAAACAATAAATAACAAAATAAATCCAGTAATATAAAGGAAAAAACCGGATGTGATCTTCTATTCCAAGACGGTGTTTCATCTCATATTTCACCACACGGATGATTGCCACGTGTATTGAAGTTACCATATTAGTTTTGGAGCATAAATCAAGGCTAAATTGTGGGGTTTTAATATAGTAACTTATGTACACGTGGCAATTATCGATGCGGTGGAATATGAGATGAAATATCGTCCTGAAATAGAAGATCTCATCCGGGAAAAAACACGATACATCAGCAACATCAACATCTCTAAATCCAATAGCTTTCTTTTTGGATGATTTCCCATTAAAAACTTATTTTTCATCAACATCGACAAGTTTCATCTTTCGTTTTTAGAAGATGAAGAAACTAGGGCTTCAGATTTTGAACAAGAAGTTACAAGAATCAAAGAGAAAACAACCATCAATGGCGGACATGCAAAGGAAAAACTTAAACGTCGATAGGAAATAGAGAGAGGAAGTGACAGATTGAACAAGAAAGGGCTACAACGTAAATGAGGGAAAATATTAAAAAAAATAGTACAAAAAGTAAACAAAAAGGTAGAGATGTGAAATGTTAGTAAAATCGGGATTTGTGCCAAATGGAGGGTATTTTGTGTAATTTCCCCATTAATTTTAGGGGATAAATTAATAGAAAAATAAATATTTAAGTACTAAAAATTAATATTTAAAATTCAGTTACACTTTTTCTTTTTTGGCTCTAAATTCAGTAATTTCATTCTTACTTTTTTTTTTTTCACACTGTAATCTCAAAAAATATTGGAGCATAATGAAAGACCAAACAATTACAGTATTACACCCTAATAATCTGCGTCTTTTCATATAAAAAACTCCATAAATCATTAAATATATTTTAATTTTTAAATTTATATAATCAACATATATGTATAACAAATTCAATTTTCATTCATGAAAAACTTCTAAAAGAAATTTTACTTTGAAATTATAATTAAAAATGATGGGAGCAAAAACAATATTTAATCGGTTTATATATTAATTTAATATTATCTAAATAAAATAATCCGCCCCAGAAGGAGTCTGTGACTGGCCTATAGGTTCATATGCCGGATTATCCTACATGGCCCATAGAGCCAATCTCTCATGTATAAAAAAGTATATCCTATTCATTTGTAAGTAGATTCCGACATTCTGATAATTCTCCTACACATTTAATTCAGTACTCAATTACTGTCTTAATTATTTTCTCGTGCACCGTGATGATTTGAGCGTTGGGAGTCCCTGGAACAACCCCGTAGCCCTCTAATATTTACGCGCGTGTGTAGACATATTCCCAGTCGAATAATTTTCAGCTTCAGTAGAAAAAGATTTGAAGATTTCTCCCTTTGAAAATATAAAATTAATGTACACCATTGACTTAAAGTGATCTGATTTAAAAGTAAGCATCAAAAACAAAATATGCTCTTTGTACTAACATGTATAGTGAGTAGTGTATGGTCACATGCCGAACAATACCACATGTATAAGACCAATAATTAACTAATATCATGAAATTTTGCTTCCTATTTTATCAGCTAACCACATGAAAATTTGGTTGATTTGTGGCCTAAAATTATTAAATGAAACACCAGAATTTTCATGATCATAATAATATTCAGATATGGCCTATATTGATTTCCATATTCATTCCATATCCAAAAGGACCAAAAGGGGTAATCTTAGACCTCCACAAAAAGGGACTGCCAGCCCTACAAAACAATAATAAAGGATCATAGTTGTACGTTCCAAATCTAAAGTTATAATTTTGTTCCCATTTTTCTTTGTAAGTTCTGTTCTTTTATGGCCTAGAGAGTACAACTAGAATAATACATTTGCATTCACTTAATTAATCACAATATCAATCCGTATTTAAATTAAATAAAACACTCACAATTTTAGTTGGATATAATAATTTAAGAATGCAACTTATAATATTTGTAATAATTTTTTAAGAAGAAAAATTGTTGTGAATTTTCTTTGATCAAATAGTTACTTTGTCATTTTAATTATTATGATTTATAAATCCATATCAATTAAATTGTGAATCTGGCACTTAGGTTGTGTCCAAATTCCAATGAAAAGTAAGTGATGTACTAAGTTTAACATAATTTAGTAAAAGTGAGAAACAGTAAATATTATTGTTGTTTCACGTGGTGGAGCATCCATTCAATTTCTAGATCCAACGGAAGTCCCCTTATTACCCAATTAGGTGAACCTAGACAATTCTTGGGCCCTTATAAATCTTTGTTTATGAGTTATTTTTTTCTTATAATCATTTTAGCTCATGTTTTTTCACTTAAAAAAAAATATATATTCACATATTCAAATAATTCGATCAGTAATACATTGTATACATAAATTATAGTGAACTATGAATGACTCTCCAAGTTATCTTACGGGGATGATATTTCTGCTCCAGATTCATGTTCTATTCTCTACTCAACTATATTGGATGAAAAACATGTGTATTATTATGATATCATCAATTCACCATGTACGTGTGTCATCCATCGAATATAAGGGAATACAAAGTGAAACAAGATTATGGGACAAGAAATCTCATTAGCATCTTGCGAAGGTTTAGCACTTGCAATCTTCATCCAAGACATATTGGGCCTGAATGGGTGGTTACATATTAATTAATGTAGCTAAAAATGCAATAATAATTAAGATATAGTAAAATATATAGTAAAAAAACGGAATAATATATTTTCTAATGCAAATTAACATTTTCTAAGTGAATATATACACACACATATATATGAATGATTTTTAATATATAATATATATATATAATACACTAGGTGTAGTCTTATAAATTACATAAGATAATTATAAGATTATTGCATTTTTTCTATCTAAGTTTATTGCATCTCCTCTAGATAATGTCAAAGGGGCCAAAATGCTATATAATCATGATATATGGGGCAATTCCTCAAAAAATGATATATGGGGCAAGGTTATTTGGACAAGGCCCAAACTGAACGGGCCAGATTCAAGCCTTGTTTTCCAATTACCGTAGGACTGGAGGAATGTTTTACATAGAACAGGTTAGCAAGCAGCCCAATTGGTTTTTATCTCCAGTCCATTTTTATCTCCAGCCCATAGTTGGGTCTTACAAATAGGGGTGTAAACCATAAACGGATCAAGTCAAGCCGAACCTAGTATTGTTCATTTGAATTTTCATCGAGCTCCTAAAATTATGTTTGAGCTTGGTTTGATTATTAATCGAGTTAAGCTTGAACGAGCTTTAATCGGAAAGACGAATCGGTTCGAGTAGTTTGATATTTTTACACATATCACGTTCATTTTTTTTACTAATCGAATCGAATTTGAGCTGAACTTTATATTTTATAGAATCAAAAATTGTGTTCAAGCTTAGTTCGTTATTTTAACGAAACAAGCTCAAACGAACTTTAACGACCGATCTGGAGTAGATTCGTCCAATTTCCACCCCTACTTACAAAGAACATTACTTATTTACTTATGCATGTGGCAGCTGATTGCAAAATATCCAAAGTTGAGGGGGGTGAATGCAAATATTTCTCGGTGGGTGTCGAAACAAATTATGTTCTTGAAAAACCCCATGAAATTAAAAAAGAGGGAAAAATGTTTCTTCACGCCTTCAACTTCCCGGAGACCAGACGGATATACAAGTAGTGAAGTAAAAACCTAGAGGCAAACACCATTATTATCAACAAGATTAATGGTAATGGATTATAAAAGGAGGAACAGACGCGCAGCAGTACGTTTGGGAGGAGCCATACCACTTCAGATTCATCTCCACGATTCCGAAGTCACCACGCTTCCACCGCCCCCACCTGCTCTGGTGCCCTTTCGTTGTTTTGTAAATTTGATTTTGCTTATAAGTTGCTTGATGGAATGAGTTATGGGAGCGTTTATTTCTATCTATTGAGCAGTGTCTGTGGGTTTTGATTATTTTATGTATTGTTTTCATTTTGTGTTTTGGGTGTTTGATTAGTTGTATTTTAGACTGTTGATGAGTGTATATTGGTTATTTCCGAGTTCTTCTAGCTTTTGTTGTTCGGATGGCTATGTGAATATTTATTACTGTCTAAGAGTTACAGCTGAGTTGCTTTTAGATATTTTGCTCTATGGTTGGGTTTTGAGTTTCTGATGTTGGATCAAATGTCTTGAGAATGTTTGTGAATATGTTGAGGGATTGCACAATTATTGACTTTAAATTATCTTTTTCTTGTGGTTTCTATTTTATGTTACAGATATTGGCCCCTCGGTTGGGGTATTTGCCTCTGTTGGTACCTCAGATTAAGCCATTCTTTAGCAGTTCTCTTCCTCCAGGAGTTGACACTGTGTGGTTCGAGTACAGAGGATTGCCACTAAAGTGGTATGTATTATGGCTACAGGCTACTTGACTTGAATATGATTGAAAAAGTTTCCGAACTTGCTTTAATACTGATATTATGCATTTGGTTCTTCTTGATTGCAATAGTGTTTGTTTTGTTCTATCTTATTTTTCATCCCATTCAACTGTTAGTAGTATGCTTTAGTTCAAATGACCTCAACGTGTTTTAAATATTATAGGAACCAAATTGAGTAACTAGGATATTGATTTTTTTAGTTTTTCTAACATAAATGGGAATGGTTTGGATATACATAATAAATTAAACCTGATGTCTTCCTGCCAGGAATGTGATAAGAATCTCCAAAAATTTCTGTAGATCGAGAAGAGACAGAAAAAATAACTGAAGGACGAGGATAAAATGTTTGATTCTCTGTTCATTATCTTAATTGATTCAGCAAGTTGCAGTTCTTTAGCTTTGTGCTTTTTTCTTTCTATATTATGGGAACTAATGTTTCTTGATGCTGCAGCTTTTAATATCATATTATGCTGTGAAAATTTGGACTTTACAACCTTACCCCCTCCCCCAAACCCCCCCAAAAAGATGAAGCTTACATGTTTAATTTGATTCTTGTGGTGGGATTTCTTGTCTTTGTATTTATTTTTTTTTGGTTAGCTGGTTGTTTTAGTTATTTCAAGATTAGTGTTTCTTCTGATTTTTCGCTTGATATTGTTCACCTCGATGTCAGGTATATACCTACAGGGGCACTTTTTGATCTTCTTTGTGCGGAACCAGAGAGGCCGTGGAACTTAACTGTATGAAGTTAACTCCAGCTTGCTATGAATTCTTAGTCGAACCATGACTTATAAATCAGTATTTGGAAGTTAAAATATCATTACATAGGCTTTTATGTTGGGCTAAGAGTGAATTGAGAAGAAGCTAGTTTTTTTTTTTTTTTTCTTCCAAAAAATGCTCTCAGATTCTGTAATGCTCATTTCTCTCCTAGTTCAAAACTTTAAATAGAACTAAGTTTCTGTATTCATGTCTCAAGAGTGGGATCTAATTGCTATTTTTAGTTGCTTTTGCATAGAGATGGAGTTGAGTACTGTATGATGGACTTGTTATTAATGTGGGCTTAATATATTGGCTGTGGCTTAAAAGGTTTGGGTTGTGTCTATACATGAGTTCCTAGCAAGCATCTTGGGTCTGTGCCATTTGACCTCATGTCGCTGAAAATACTTTATAGGTGTAACTTTTATACCATATAAAATAATAAACCGTGGCGATGTAGCATATCCCCTCAACCATTCCTCAATTGTGGACTCTTTTGCTCGGTCTTCCATCTTAATTCAAATGAGTTAACTGACGTTCCCACCCAAACCCAAAACTCGAGTCCTTGAAATAAAGAGTAATTCATTATATGCTGATGCGTTAATCACATTAACTGAGTGCGTTCTCAAATCTTCGTGCAGATACATTTTAGAGGATATCCAGGAAATATGTTGCCCCCTTGTGAAGGTGAAGATAGTGTAAAGTGGAGCTTTATTAATGCCCTGAAAGAGGTTAGGTGCAACTTTCTTTGTATTTTTGCACCTTTGGCCGTTACTAGGGAATTCTGACTTTTAAGTAGGATGGTTTCTTTAGTTGCATGCTTGTATATACATACACAATAGAAAGGAGACACAGTCGTCCCTCTAAACTGTGGACTTAAATTTTGATGGTGAAGCAAGATAATATAGAAAGAGCATGATGTATTGACCTTTCAACCAACTTCACGAGTTCATTACTGGGGGCAGACTTGCATCTTGGGTTTTTATAACCGTGTCCTTAACTTTACTTTTATATCCTGGTCTATATCTTCTGGGTTCTTCTAGATCCTTTTCCGTTTCCCTTCCGTACTACCGTTAATATTTATCAATGTAAGTTTTCTGGTGGAAATGAGAATGCTTAATGTCAACCTCTGGCTACTCTATGTAATATAATTGCAAAACTTCTCTACAGGCAGCATATATTATCAATGGCAACTGCAAGAATATCATGAATATGTCTCAATCTGATCAGGCAGAACTTTGGCGCTCTGTTTTAAATGGTACGGAGCTATGCCTTAAATGATTGCGTACATGATTAATTTCTTGTACTTTCTACATTGTTTGTTCTATCCTTCATTCCTTCCTTTTTTTTTGGGTGGGTGGGGGTCATTGAGTTGTGATTTGATATGATAATCCTAATTCCTGGCATATTCTCATTTTGATAAGAATTTGAGTTGACAACTAAAATGAGTGATTAGTTCTTGCTAATTTTTGAGTAGGTGAAAATACATTTAACAATAGCAGTCTCAAAACTGCAGCATTAGCCCTATTATGTGTAATTAGAAACTCGAAAGTCATGGGTAATGCACTCAAATCTTCAGCTACATAGTGACTAATCAAATCAAAGGCCGAGTGGCAACATTTCTCCATGTTTGAAGAAAATTAGTCTTTTAGGTGTTTGGTGTTATTTATGTTCTTTCTGATTGAGAGCAGGAAAGAGCAATAGAGTGAGGGAATCCATGGTTTAACTTCAGAATATTGTTATGCCTCAGGCCAGCTGGAAGCTTACCTACGCGTTTCTTCCAAACTTAAACTTGACATTGTTGGAGATGACTTTGCCTTTAAATTGAACTCAACTACGTCACATTCTCGCCAAAGCACGACTGACTTGGATACTACTGGAACAATCAGAACAGGTGGGTTATAGGAAATTATTTGCTGCTTACTAAGTATATCCAAAAATGTGCAGTTTTATTGTCCTTTTTGGTCCTTGCAGAAGCTAAATGAGGCGGTTCTATTTTGTGTTCATTGCTTGAAAGGCACCTAAAGAGAGAGGTATTGAAGACAGTGTTGTTAGAGGCGCGCCTCCGGCGCGCCCGAGGCGCTAGAGGCGCGAGGCAATAAAAAAACGCCTCTGGAACTCCGAGGCGACGCGTGTTCAGAGGCGCGCACCTTTGTGCGCCTCTGGGCGCCTAGAGCGCGGGGCGCACGGGAGGCGCGCCTTTGCTACATACAACTGTTTTTGTTTGTTTTTTTGGTTAAAGACTTAAAGTTGTTACTTTAATAACAAATTAAACACACTTTCCACTTATATTTAACACTTTTTGCTTTTTTGACTTTTCAAAAACCTGAGAATACTCAAATTAGGGTTTTATTTTACACTTTTGGAGAAAACAAATAGAAGCCTTAGCAACTCACTGCCTCCAGCCCCTGCCCCCTGCCGCTGCCCACCCCCACCGACACCTGCCGGATCGGCTCTACCGCCGCCGGTAACCTTTTTTTTTTTCCCTTTTGTTTTGCTTATTTTCCATTGAAGTTTTAGTTTTAGTAAATAAATATTATACAAAATATTCATGTAGTAATTCTTCCTAGTTATGATTAAATGTGTATTTTTTTTATAAAAAAAGTTCAGCTTCTTTTATGTGATTTTATCTTGCTTCTTATTTGTCAAAGTAGTAGCTTATATTATTTTTTTAATTTATGCGCCTCATGTTCAAGAGGCGCGCGCCTCTCGCCTCGGGCGCTAGGGGGCCCTTTGCGCCTCAGTGCACCTCTCGCCTCTAACAACACTGATTGAAGAGAAAAAAGTTGATCATGTGCTTGTGTATTAAATTGAAACTTGGTATTGTAGTGCTCATCTTAAATGAAGTGCTAACAGAATAATACACTAGAATGAGCCATGTAACCCTACCAATTGCTTCTAAATGTATATTTTATGCTCAGGTTTATTTTATCAAAATGGGTTATGATCCATGAACAACCCAACTATTGCCCAAAAATATGGGGTTAGGCCATAAGAGGTTTGAGTTGGGCTGGGTTAGATTCAGTCTTGTTAAAGATGTGGGCTACATGAAGACCGATGGGTTTATTGGTGTTTTCATATTGGCGTTAAAAAAGTTGAAATGTCCAGGATGAGTACTTTCAGTCTCAAGGATATGTTTAAATTTTAATGCAAGTGAAGAATGAGAAAGCCTTGTCAAGCTAGTAAGAATAAATTTTCTCTGTTTAATTAACTGTCTGGCTAATTTATTTTTTAAGCTAAGGGAGTTTTTATTGTTTATGTTTCAGAGATAATCCATATAGTCTTAGTTCTAAGTTTCAACTTCAACTTTATGATATATTGATGCAAGTCATTTGTTGAATCTTTAGTTTGCAAATGTATTTTTGGCTTGGTTAGCATTTAGAATTGTAAACAGTATGCATAGCTGAATTTTAGGAGGGATATAACCTCAGAAACTATCTACACTAGAAAGAAAAATGTTGAGAGAGGTTTCAAATAGTTAAGAGTGATCATGTCTTTATCTTGGTGGTGGGTTTTATCATCATCTCTTTTGTGTGCTTACAATTTAGACCTCTTGTTGATAATATTGTCTGCGTGTTAAAGCTGGCCGCTCTTATCAGGTAGAATTCCTGTTCGGTTATACATACGTACTATTGATGAAGATATTGATGGATTAGAAGATGCCCCTATTGTTGATAGCTGGGAAAAAATTTCTTACATTAATCGTCCAGTTGAGGTTCATAATGAAGGTAAGATTTGAAAGCTCCCATTTAATTGATCTTGGGTCGAATGCTGCTTTTCTGTGCTTTTACCAATTTCATATTGACTGAGCTTGGGCCAATCGCTTCTTTTGTTATCTGTTAATGACCTTGATTATACATCAAAGAAAGAAAATACTAAATATTAGTAGTTTCGGAAGGGGATGAAACTCAACTAGCATGGACTTCCATTAACTGATATTGTTCTGTGGGATTTTATATAGGTTAGATATTTTTAGTTTGATGTGATTTTACAACTAGTGGACTTCCATTAACTGATATGAACTTTGCGCCGCAAGGGGTTTGAATTATGGCTTAGATTTACTCAAAATCGTTTTCACCCGTTTATCTTTTTTAATATTTTTTCTTCAAATTATACGATTCAATTAGGTCGCCCATGAGCATATCATGATTTAGCTCAATGATTTGATATAAAGATTCATAACTATTGATAGCATCAAAGATTTCCTCATAACTTATATGTTGCAGGAAAATGCTTTACTTTGTATGATGCAATAAAAACTCTATTGCCCGAGCTGTTTAAAGAAGAACCCTCAGTTGATTCTAATACATGCGAAGCAGAAGTGAAGGGTGGACAAAACTCAAACGAAGGAAGCTCAAAAAGCACTGAAGAAAGGGGGGAAGCTCAAACCGAACGTGCAGGGTTACCATCAGATAGTGCCGAGATAAAGCTTATTCGCATTCAGGGAATCGAGCCGCAATTGGAAATTCCGTTCGGCTGGGTAGTGAACAACTTGATGAACCCAGAGTACTACCTTCATATCTGTATATATGTCAAAGTTCTTGAACCAATCACTATATGATTAATAGGTTGCCATTCCACAAATGATCTAATAATAGTATAATACCTTTGTCGATTCTTTAGGAAAGATGTGTTTCCTATTGTGTAGAGAAGTGTACATAATAATTTGATTTTGAGAATTAATCACGACGAATATATGGGCATCGATGTTTGGACTCGTGACCCGGAATTTTTATTGCGTGTTACTAAGTTGTTTTCGTGGCTCTCAAATGTTTTAGACCATGTCATTTGCAATGTCATAAGATGAGTTGATACGTTGCTTGTGGATGCGTCTTTTTTCACCATCGGCTCGTTAATCCTGTGGCAATCTGTTATGGCATGAAGCAGTAAATTCTGAGGAAGGTGCCATTTTAGCCACAAGTAAATGCTTACAGGGATATATACATATAGGGATAATTACAAAAGACCCCCCCTGAGGTTTGGGCTAATTACAAAGTAAACCCAGAGATATTTTAAAATTACAAAAAGCCCCCTCAAGTAAGATTATGTCTTAAATTTAAGGGGTAATTGTAATATTTCTAGAAATATTATGGGTTTTTTTGAATGTATAACCGAATCATACATCAATTGGCTTTTTGCAGTTTTTAAAAACCTCTATGCTCATGTTTTTTTTTATATATAAAGGGTAAATTACAAAATGAACTGTTGAAGTTTGACCTAATTACAAAAAACCCAACTAATTTTTAAAATTATAAAAAATACCCTTGAGGCTTTAATTTGTGTAAAATTTACCCCCTGCATAAGTAAAAAATATATCAAAACCCCTCCTCATATTTATTTATAAAAACATTACAGTTTACCACCCCCTTAATTTTAACACTAAAGCAAACCTCGGGGGTACTTTTTGTAATTTTGAAAGTTAGTTGAGTTTTTTTGAAATTAAGCCAAACCTCAGGATACTTTTCGTAATTATCCCTATATATATTTTGCGACTAATGTTAATGCCAAGGCGGCTTTTTGCATGCTTGATAACACATTTTGTAGACATTATATATAGTTCCTATATATATATATATATATATATATGATTTGGTTCAAATGAGACCACCCTCCCTAGGTGAGATATTGTGGACTCATCTTACCCATTGATCTTAAAAAAGGAAGGGATGTGATTAATTCAGTTTTTTTTTAATTATTTTCTAATTTTCGCTGATTTTAAAGGTAAGATTGTAATTTTGTAATTCAAATTAGTGGTCCCAACGGATTTTATGGGCGGCCCGACACTGCACGGATTTTTGTGGCGGAATTTAAGGAACCGTTTTCTTTCCAAAATATTTTTATTTTGCAAAGATAATTAGGGTTCTTCTTCGCATAATTAGACATCAAATAATACATATTTAATTATTTTATTGCAATTCGCATTTTATTTAAAACAATACACAATTGAATATAACGTCTACATATGTAGTTTATACTACACCGTATAAATAGGTTCAATATAATGTATATTTAGTTATGAAAATGGGATGTTGCTTTTGGAAATTATAAAAATGGGATGTTACATATTGTATTGCATATTTAGTTATTCCACAATGCATAACTAGTTTCTAGATAATACATAGTTAGTTGATTTTGTTGCATAGTTTATGACGTTGATATATTGTACTACATATTAGTTTTTTTACGCTGCATAGATAGTTTTAGGATAATGCATTTTTAGTTGAGTTTTGTTGCATATTTAGTTTTCGAACTCATTTTCGTTATTTCTCGTAATATTGCACCATTTTTCTTGTTTTTTCTCGTAATTTTCATGAAACGTAATTTTCGAGTTCTTCATAGTTTTCTTTATTTGCGTTAATGGAGGAATGAGAGAGAGAGACGTGAGATTACAAATTGGGAGATGTATGAGAGAAAGAGATTTGATTCCATTTTTGTAACTAACTTTTTTATTTTACCCTACTATCCTTATATTGATTAAATTAATATTTTAATATATTTTTTATCCATTAAATCATACCCATTGATTAATAGTGGGGGATAGTTGAGATTAGTCCATTGTGTCTCACCTAGAGACATGGTCTCACTTGATCCTCCCCTATATATATATATATATTTTTGAGGAAAATTATAGTTCCTATATTGAGAAACATGTAGATATCATATATGTCAAAACTTTTAATTAATAGAGTTCAGAGTTTTCTATTTCTCTCTGTGAAGTGAAATTGCATAAGCGGTGACGAAAAAAATTGCTGGCACAAAGTCCCCTCTGTCCAACTACAAAAAAGCAACCTACTAAGAGAAAAAAATAACCATCAACGGTGAAACCAAAGCTCCTATTGGATTATGCAACCAACAATTTTCCACTTGGAATATCAAGAAAACTTCTCTATATAAACATCCACATAATTGTATCCCTACATAACATATCAACCACAAAACAAAAGTAAAATATATCTAAGAAAAATTAATACAAACATAAGATGTCGAAAAACGACCTCGTTTTGTTGGATTTCTGGGTGAGCCCATATGCCATGAAGGTGAAAATTGCATTGGCAGAGAAAGGGCTGAGTTATGAGGCCCAAGAGGAAGACATATTTGGAGGGAAGAGTGATTTGTTGCTGAAATCTAATCCTATTTATGAGAAGGTCCCTGTGCTTTTGCATAATGGCAAGCCCATTGTGGAGTCCAATAACATTGTGTACTACATTGATGAGACTTGGGCTGATGGACCTACATTGTTGCCTGCCTGTTCTTATGGGCGATCCAGGGCTCGGTTTTGGGCCGATTTCATCGACAAAAAGGTCCGTTTCTTACATTTCATCATAGAGCTGGCATTTCCCAGCCCGGCCCACACTTTGGGCTGGACTGGGCTCCGATATTTTATTTTGGGGCCGAAACAATCTGGGCCTATATTGGCCCGGCCCGATCGACACATGGGCCTTTTTGGACTGACCTTTTGGCCCAGCCGATTTTTATGTACAAATTATATTTTTGGGCTAGGCTGATCCATTTTTTTGCGGATAAAACAAAATCGGCCCAGACCAAAACTTTCGAAAAGCCCAATGGGCTTGGGCCGGACTGGTCCGGCCCGACCCGTTGCTAGTTCTACTTGTACATGATCATGTTCTTATGTTCATATGTAGTCTTAGTGCAGCTTGGGTCCTATAATGTATTTTTTGTTGCGTCATGTAAAATATACATGTAGCGTGTGTATGATATGCAATACAAGATGGAGGATCGAAGATCTATACTGATCTGAACTAGGAGTGTAAACGAATCGAGTAGAGTCGGACAAAGTATTAGTACCATTCAAGCTTGTTTGAATTGTCATCGAGCTTCAAATTTTTTTTTGAGCTTAGTTCAATTATTAATTAAATCGAAATCGAACGAAAAACGTGTTTAACCTTGGTTCGTAGTTCAGTAGCTGAGGGGCCAACATGAATCCTCTTTTTAAAAAAGATTTTTTTAGCTCAAAAATTTTTGAAAAAATTTTCACATATTACATTGTTTTTTACTAATGGAATCGAGCTCGAGCCGAGCTTTATATTTTATCGAACGGAAAAAAATGTTTTTAGCCTTGGTTGATTTTAATGTTAACATATGTTAATTTGGTCTTGTACAAACGAGCAATTTTAACGATGTATGTAGTTTGGTCTTTTCGATTTTCAGCCCTAATTTGAACATATGTTAATTTGGTCTTGTTCAAGGTCGTTACAATATGAGGATATATATGTAATTTGGATCTTTTAACGTAATTTTGTGCAGCATATGAAATAATTACAAAGTATTTTGGTAAAATGTGTAATATTTAGGTGTTTGATGCTGGCTGCTCAATATGGAAGAGCAAAGGAGGAGAGGAACTAGAATTAGCCAAGAAAGACTTCATTGACATTCTTAAGAAGCTAGAGGGTGCAATGGGGAACAAGGACTACTTCGGTGGCGACAAATTCGGGTTCGTCGACATCATTCTCATCGGGTTATCGTCCTGGTTTTCTACGTACGAGAAGTTCGGAGGTTTCGAGATCGAAAACGAGTGTCCTAAAATTGGAGCTTGGATCAAGAAGTGCAATGAAAGGGAAAGTGTGGCAAAAACTCTGCCTAGTCCTCAGAAAGTGTATGAGTTTGTGGGCATGCTAAGAAAAATGAATGGAATTGAGTGAGGGGAAATTATGGGATTTGCATATGCTTTTAAATGAGCTCATTTTGTTGGTGTAATGTTTTGGGGGTTTTAAGGGGATATTAATAAATGTAGGAAGAATAAGTGATCACACAATAGAGTTCCTTTCATGCTTGTATGAATGTGTACTATATTGATCACAAAGTGGGATTGGGTTGGGGGGTGGAGAGGTTGTGTGTGGATGTACTTTTATATGTGTTTTTGGAGTTGAAAGTATGTTGTTTACATGAGTTTTTGATGTTTGGTGGTTAATTTTGGATGTGTTTTTATTTCACAAATAAAACGAGTGACCTTTAAAGTTGAAATTGTAGGTCGAGAGACAAATAAAAAACAAGGTGGATTGAGATAAAATGATATATTTGTCCCTTTTTTTTTGGCCTGAAAATTCTTGGCCCGACCTTATATTCAGGTCGGACCTGGATGGACAACTCTAGCAAAAAGGCATCCCTTCACTTTAATAATTTCAGACAACTCCCTTTATTTTTGTTCACATTTAAATTAAAAAAGGGATAATTACAAAAAAAAACCTAAGATGTGAGCTAATTACAAAAAAATCCAGAGTTCTTTAAAAATTACAAAAAAACCTTGATTCCGTCTTACATTTTTCCCGGTGATTTTTGAAAATATTTCAGAAAACCCCCTGATATTTGCAAAAATATTACAGTTGCCCCCCTTAAATTTAAGACAAAACGAAACCTGAAGGGTTTTTTATAATTTGAAAGATGTCTTTTTTTTTTGTAATTAACCCAAACCTCAGGGGTGTTTTTGTAATTATCCCTTAAAAAAAGAAGCTAAAATTGAGATTGAAAAAATTTAATAAAGTGGATAGCAAAAGGATATATTTCTCTTAATTTCAATTCTGTCGTGCTATACAAACCATTTTTCCACCTTTTGGCTTTCCGTAGCTAACAAAAAAGACCTAAAAACTTTGGATTTCCAGACTAGATGGGAGTAATTTTGTCTATCCACACCCATTTTTTTTTTTGGAACTTCATATGGGGCGTTACTGACTCACACAAATTCCGTTAGTTTTACCACAATCACTCAAAACTATAGAGTACTTTTTGTAAAACTTAGCTTCTTTTATTAATTACCCCGAACCTCAGGGTTATCATTTGTAATTGACCCTTAACATGTATTTGAAACAATAATATAACTTAATATTGATTAAAAACTAATTAAACAATTCAATAGGGACTATGCACTGCCCATTAATAATGAACGTGTCCTTATAAATTCGACATTTAAATGTGAACAAAAATAAAGGGAGTTGTCTGTAATTATTAAGATGAAGCCTTTTTTGCCTTTGGGCTTAAATTTCGTACAATTTGATATTAAGTATCTTTTATTTCTTAAGTTTCATTTATTTATTTATTCACCCTTTTTCTTCTCTTCTTATACTAATTTAGGGTGGAGATTTTGTGTGACGTAATTTTGCGCTTTCAGACCACAAAAGAAAGCATTTGTCTTTAATTCTTTCGGTAAGTTTTCAGATTTTGGCTTATAAATAATAACAAAATATAAAAGGAAATAATTAGACCAATTTGATAATACGATTGAAATGTACTTTCGGTATTCCTAGACTACTTTTTCTTCCATCAATTCAAGATTCTTATTCTATTTATACTTATTCATTACTTTTGAAGTGAACTCTACAATCACATTGAAGTAATATTATTGTGATACAAAATCAAATATTAACCCATAACATAATTGCTTTTATTATTGTTGTTGTCGTCGTCGTCTCAAGTGGTTTTTATAATACATACATCTTAATTATTTTTGGGATTTCAATCTTATCAATTGGACAATACATATAATCCTTGAGACATAAACGCCCTCATTTAAATTGCGCCATTAAGTTATTTTATTATTTTTTTCCTAAATTTTTGCATTGTTTTTCCTTTGCTACCTGATCGGCTTGTGATCAGGACATTCCCTTTTTTTTTTATATATATTTTCATTTATTTAAAAAAAAATGATGTGAACTCCTCTTTATCAAGAGACATTTTTAAGAACACAACCATGAGACCAGTCCCTACGAACGATATATTTTGAGAGATATGTTGGAAAAAGCGATGGTGTATAGAATTACAGAAAATCGGCGAGTAACAAAAAGTCGAGGCAAGAGTTGGACTCTTTGTCTTTAAGACAAAATTGCCTCGCTCACGGTGTTAACGGAAACTGGCAATCGCCTCTCAAGATACAACGACTTACGTCTTGTGATAGCAACACTACAAATCACAAGACACTTCGAACTTTTAGTGTTTTGAACTCTCAAGACTTTTTTATGTTGATGCTTTGTGAATTTCGAAATTGTCTGATACATGAAATGATTCTGGGGGTGGTTTATATAGAGCTCTGGTGCCTTTCGCCGGGTGCAACCCCTGGTTCGGATCGTCTTGACCGCCGATTACCGTGGTTTAGTTTTTGATCTCGATGGATGATTTTGATTTTCTGACGGAACACACCCTTTGGCATACACTCGCACACTCGGGATGACGCTGGCGTCGATCACGGTTTATTTTTGTTTCTTCTCAACATCGATTTATAATACATCGCAAGTTTGAGTGCGCTCCAGCGCCAAAAGTTAACGCGAATATGTGCGACGATTTGCCCGACCGCTCGGCTCGGACGGTGCTCCGACATCCTGGTGCCTTTGAGTGCTAAATAGCCAAAGGTTAGTCAAAATTGAAGTCCACTAGGGTGTACCATAAGGAGTTCCACTTGATTACTCCTTATTAGTGGTGAAGCTCTTTATTAACTAGTCAAACATTTAATATGTTTCCTATGTGGGATATGGCTTTCCATATTCCCACCCTTTTATATTTCATATATAAAAGCATTTTAAGTGGCCAACTTTATGCATTTATTTCTCATTCACCCGATATCTTGGTTTTGAGAAATTCAAAATTAAACTCAAAAAGATGACGTTTATCTCATTTATTTCATACTTTGAATAAATGACCCCACTTAAATAATTGGTCAAAATCGAGTCAAAACCCAATTTAAAAAAAAACCAATTCCAACAAGATATACTCGTCTTTCACGTGTTACATCACATACTACAATCGTATTTTTTATTTATGCGCCTTAGTTATTCAACATGTACATGATTGTGATGCACATATAGAAATGAAAATCCTTGAAATTTCTCAAAAGTAGAGTTATCAAATGGGCGGGCCGACTAGTGCCAACTCATCGGGCCATAAGCAAAAACCGGGTTAGGTCGGTCCAAATAGTAACCAAGTCACTATTTTTGGAACCTGCCCCATGAAAATACACTGAAGAAATTGGGCCAACTGGGCCGGCCTAGTTTTTTGGGTTAAATGGGTCGGGCCAAATAGACCCGGTTCATTTCTTGCCTCTAAATATATATAACCCAATCCGATCTTTTCTTTGGTCAATAAATTTGACTCTACTCAAAAGGCATGACATATTTCGTGCCACAAAAAAAAATTTGTTAAGTGCAAAATTTATGTGTAAAAATGCCCTATATCAGTATCAAAATACTATCAAATTTAACCATGATGTCAAAAAATCTCTATTTTGATAAATTTAAAGGAATATTGATCTACTATAAAGCCAAAAAAGCCAAATTACACACTTATATATGTTTTCGGAAATAAAGACAAAATAACAGAATTCAAATCCCACCCTTTATCATTTACTAACTTAGAAAATCATGATCATCTTATCCTGTATAAGATGTAATTTGTTCTTTTTTTTAACCATAATTGCTACAAGTGAAAAGGTTGCACATTTTACATTGTGATCAAGAAGTTATCTTCGCAAACAAACCATTTGCAATTATGAATTTAATAAGGGTACAAAAGTACAAGTTGGATTAAAAAAATGTAATACTAACAAAAGAAGAAACATAGAAACCCAAGAAAGGAGAAAAGCACAAAAAGATGGATTGATGAAAAGGTTAAAGAGACAAAGACTGGAACAAGTGATTCTTGTAATAATCGCATTTGCCACGCTGGCATTCTTTTGTTCACGTGGCAAAAGTGCCTACCCCACCCCCAAATCACAACTAGGTTTTAATTTACCTTCCTCGGCGACCATTTGCCCCATATTTTTAGTTACATTTAAATTTTTATTAATGTGGACCTAATACCATAATAACTATGTTTTCCGAAGTTTTTTTGAGAGTTCACCTAAAACTCCCCCCTATAATCGTGGTTACGACTTGCGCTACGATTAGTGCCCATTGGGTTGATCCCAACCCCTTAAGACCGAGCCCTGGTTAAATCGAGGATGCACACTAGCGATATGGACCAAAAAGAGAGTATCACAGACACGAACCCCATAATAATTCCAACAATATTTCATCCATGAACTGTCCCACATGAGATTCGGACTGCGTTTGGGGAAAGAATTCTCACGTCACCTTGGGCCTTACTACTAGTCTATGTCCGTGGAGCCCTGAAACTTTTGATCCAAATTAATATTGATCATGTTGGTTACATGAGGAGTTTAATATTAATAAAGATTTTTTTGAAGATTTTCCCCCTAAATTATACGCATGTGATAATTAATTTTTGGGTGATTTTGAATTTTTTGAGAGGAAAACTTGTATTAGGATTCACAATCCAACAATTGGAATGATTCTGCCGACCATCCCTAGAAATAAATTCTTTAAGAACAGTTTAACCGATTGAACCAGTAACTCAACAACCCAATTATTAATGCAGTTCGATATCCGGTTTGAGTTAAAAAATATTGACTCCGGATAATGTTAAATTTGAAAATGTTAATGTACCAAATTCATTGAGCAATATTTTGAAAATGTCCACACATGCACTATTTTTTGAGTACATATCTTAAGGGGGAATGTTGAAATGAATCGAACCCTAGATCTCTTGTCTGAACTTGAGAATTTTAACCACTCGATCATTATCCATCCCAGCTAATAAAACTCACTTAACAAAGTTTTCATTGAATGTCGAAAACTAAATTTGCACTATTTTGAAATGAGTAAAGCAATTGGGAGTAGTTAAATACATCACACACATCTTTTTTTCCTTCTTTTCATTTAAGAAACTGTCATTTAAAAAAATAAAAATCCCATTTCAAATTATGTGGAAATACATATACAATAGCAACAAATATATATGGTTGATGCAAGAACCATTATATACGGTTGTGTCGGTAGACGGGTATAGGGCATGTGAAAGGAACATTCTTTTTCAGTTTGTTTGCAGTTAAGAAAGCCGCCAAATTGAATCGGCAGTTATTTTTTCCCAAATAAATAAAATGAATTAAAGATCCTTAAACACAAAAACAGAGTTGAGGGCCTCAGGTGGGTAATGTATCAAATGACACGCCACCACGTGGACGAGGCAAGCTCAGATTCCAAGAAAGGACAACTCCCAAGTATCGGATATTTGTCCCCATACATCATACGTATAATTATATACATACACAGTTTCTATATCAATCAATACATTAATTAATTATATGTATGTTTCTCAATATTTGCATGTATATATACATGTATTGTCTTTCTTTAAGCTATTGTTGTATCTTATTCTAGTTTGAAATAGCTTAAATTCATAAATGTTTCTCTTAGTTTATTAAATATATAATATAAGAACTTTTCAATGGAAAACTCTATTTTTTAAAAATTAAAATAGGTTATGAAACACCACTTAGCTAACTCTTAAAAAGGACATCTAAGAAAAAAAAATATGCATAAAGCTTCTTGTTTGAAAAATTATTGACCAGTCTCTATTTAGGCGTTAGACTTCCTTTGGCCATCTACATTTTTCTTTTTGATTAGACCCCGTCTAATCCTATTTATACCCTGCATAACCCAATTCAGGTCCCACCTAAGTGCTAGACCCCAGTCTTTCGCTGCCTAGCATTTTTCAGAACACTTATTATACCAACGGCGAAGATAAGGGGATCATACTGTGCCCGAGCCCCTCTTCTTTCAATTTTTTCATCTAAGTTTATTAAGAGATTACAAAAAAAAAGTTATAGTTTATATCATTTTTTTAAAAATTTTCATCCGGCTCACTCTACTTTTGTGGGATGGCTACGCCATTGTATTACACTATTTTTATGGGATGGAAGGAACACAAAATTCTGCACAATCATACAGTTTAGGGAGAGATAAAAAGGATAAGGGAGCTTGAGAAGAAAGACTAAATAAATAAAGCAGCATTTGATTGGGAGGGGAATTAAAAAAACTAGTATTTTTGTTAAAGATAAAGTGATCATAGTTGGTGGTATGTAGGGGGTGGCTGCCTCCTCACATTGCTTTTTTTATTATTTTAATTATCCCCTCTATTCTCTTTTTGTTCTCTTATATTCAAACCCCCCCCACAACTTCTCAATCCTTCCCCCACTTTGCCTTCTTCTAATCAAGGTCTCTCTCTCTCTCTCTCTCTCTCTCTCTCTCTCTCTCTCTCTCTCTCTCTCTCTCTCTCATGGAAATTACTATTTCATTTCATTTCATTGGATTTAATTTTATTTTTTTTGGGTCTTGCTAGATATATATTTATTAGCTTTGTGCAACTAATTAATTTGTTTTAGGGATTTTTCATTTTATGCAGGTTGTATAGTTGTTGATTATTCCTAAGGCTGGTCTCAATATTTTTTGGACTTGAGGCTAGCTCTTAATTCGGGATTACATATTTTGTTACAAGATTTTAATTCGATCTTGTAATATTAATTACAAGAAGTATATATAGGAGGAGATAATAATTAATTGGCATATATATGTCACCGGTTTCGTTGCCTCCCGGTTTCCGGTTCCACCCGACGGATGAAGAGCTTGTGGCTTATTACCTAAAGAGAAAGATCAACGGTCGAAAAATCGATCTTGAAATTATTCCAGAAGTTGATCTCTACAAGTGTGAGCCATGGGACCTTCCAGGTACATACAAATAATTATATCATACATTTAATTAATTAATTAATACTCTGATCAGTTTTCATTAATTATATATATGTGTTGATGTGGTAGCTAAAAAATTATATTCAATAATTAATTGTGCTAATTACAGTCACATCATATTCATATATATACTTGGATTATCATGAAGGCCAAGAATAGAACAAGATTGAAGAAAGGCAAATAATGAAACAGTATGAAGAAATAAAATAAAGTAACAATGAAGAAAGGTATAACGAAACCCCAATATTACACCATATATATTTTTCACTGTAGTTTTTTTTTTTTCGCAAAACCGTTGTACAAGATTGAATTTCATGATATTCATAATAACATAATCAAAAAAAGAAATTAAACAAGAGAAGAAAAAAAAATTCATGTCTAGCTTGTGTACATTTATATATATGTATATGTATGCATGCCTTTAAGCGTTCAAACTTGAGTCTAGAGACAAAATATATTAAAGTTGCTATTGGAACAAAATATAATAATCAAGCTTTTTTGTTCCAATAGCAACTTTAATACATGAAGCTATTTTTGAAAAAGGAAGTTTGTGGATGGTCCCTACATCTTTTGAAGTCCAAATTAAATTTACACAAAAATAAATGTAATCTCATGCATGCAAGATTTTCAGAATTAAGTCATAAAAGCAACGGAAAGAATACTCATCATTGCACCATTATCCAATTACTTTTCTCCCTTTTCGGCTACCCATATATCCTTTAGATATATACATATGTGTGTGTGTAATTTAAGAAATTGGAAGAAATAAAATTATGATTTTTGATCTAAAAGTTAATTATTTATTGTCTAATCAAATTAAAAAAAAGTAGTCACAAGTAAACAGAATGAATGACATATATATTAACAATTGTAACATCATGTGACATGCATCATGTACACGTGTGTCTTTCATCCGAGGTAGTGGACTAGGAAAAATGGATAACAAGAAATTTTAATCCTCTAGGGAGGGATGTGTCAATTATCCGTGCAGTGAAATATGAAATGAAATACCAATTTGGAATAGAAGATCCCATCCGAGGGACCGCATAGTATAGTATAAGGACAAATTTTAAAACCGTAACAAAGATCAAGAAAAAGTTATTGTAATTTTAACTATATTTAGTGTGTGAGATTTATGTGGTCCTAAATAGAAACTTTAATCAAATTGGATTGATTTCATCACAACATCACAAATACTGGAAGGATAAAGAATAATTTCCAATTTAATTAATTGAAGATTCCCATGCATATCTTTTTTTTCTACATTTGTTAGTTATTTGCAGGCTTTAAAAGCATAAAACAAAGACCAACAAAAGAATATAATCAAAAGCACAAATAGAGATTATTGAGGGTCAAGAGTCCACATACTGTACATAAAGAAAATACATATTTACTTATTTAGTAATAAATTTAATAATTAAGCTTTTTTATTAGGGCCTTAAAGTACTGTTTTGTCCCCCGGACATATGATTAATTGCAGGAAAGTCATTATTGCCAAGCAAAGATCTTGAATGGTACTTTTTTAGCCCTCGTGACCGTAAATACCCGAACGGGTCGAGAACGAATCGGGCGACGAAAGCCGGGTATTGGAAGGCCACAGGCAAGGACAGAAAGGTAAATTCACAAATGAGGGCAGTGGGGATGAAGAAAACCCTAGTTTACTACAGAGGGCGAGCACCTCATGGTGCTCGGACAGATTGGGTTATGCACGAATATCGTCTTGACGAAAGAGAATGCGAAATTCCCACAGGCTTGCAGGTAAAACTACTTTTTTTTTAAAAATAAATCTAGAAACTTATCATAGAAAATAATTGTTTTTTACTTTTTATTTTTTGGTGTTCTTTCTGAAATTAATTTATTTCTCTTTCCAAAAATACCATTAGCCGTCATATACTACTTTAGAAGAACGGAGTAGAAATACCAAAACCCTTACCTTTTTCCCCCATTTTTGGGTAATTGGCAGATTGCACCCTGAAATTATAATTTATTAACATAACACATCCTAAAATTGTGTTTTTGGCAAATTACACCCCATAAATAGGATTAGTATTGCACATTGCATCCTGATTTCTTATATCGGCCCATCCTGATTTTTTCCTGGCTACGCTATTGTTCATCTGATTTTAAATTCTTGAAATCATTGGAAAACTTTTTACACCTTCTATACATTCTAAACCAAAATTATATATCAATCATGATTTAATTAATTCAATTTTTTGGTCACCTAATATTTTTTTATTTGAATTAAATTACATCAGGACGCTTATGCCCTTTGCCGTGTATTCAAGAAGAGTTTGAACATCCCAAAAATTGGAGATCATTATGTTACTAATTCAGCCAGCGATCGGTCCCCCAGCATTGACTTACAATATTGTCATAATGAAGGCGCAAAATATGACAACGATTTTCATGATAGTTCTGAGTTTCCGATTATGCCCCTGAACTCATCATCAACGGCTTTGAACATAAGTGGTTCCTCAAATGACCTAAGATGGTCACAATACTTGTCCGAAGATGCATTTAGCTTCACCACTAATCCGTATTCCAGTTCTGCCCCTGTACCATATCCACCATCAAAGGTACTAAGTGATTTAATTTTGTACTATCTCAATTGAATTAGTATAGTATTTAGGGTTAATTACAAAAATACCCTTAAGTTCAGTCTAATTACAAAAAAAAGGGGTATTATCTTTCAAAATTGCAAAGTTTCGAGTGACATTTGTTTCTATTTTATAAACTGCACCTAGAAGAGGTGTTTGTAATACCATAAAGGGGTTTGTAGTTTTAAAAGATTACTATTTTTTTTTTGTAATTAGACTTAATCTTAGGGCTATTTTTGTAATTTATCCTAGTATTTATTGTAGACAAAATTGCAAAATTTGGTCCTGTAACTAAAGGGCGGAAAAATATCCTGTAAAAATCACGTTTTGCAAAAAGTATTGTGACTATACAAAACGCTCAATATTGGTCCTGCAAAATGCACAGTTTGCAAAATAGTCTTATAAGAATATAAGTGCATGAAAATCTCAATTTGTTGGTACTAATTTCACTGGGGTTCAATCACGTGAGCGATACATATTGTAGTTCCCCATTTCCGGTAAAAATCAGGACCATATTGAGATTTATTTTACAGAACAATTTTGCAAACCGTACCTTTTGCAGAACCAAAATTGAGATGTTCATAGTTATGGGACTTGTTTGCAGGCCCGTACTTGAGGGCATGCCCAACAAGCCGGTGCCTAGGGCCCCAAAAATTTAGGGGCCCATTTTTAAGGGATAATTATAAAAAAGCCCCTAAGGTTCGGGCTAATTACAAAAAAAACAAGAGATTTTTGGAAATTACAAAAAAATCCTTCTAAATACTTTCATAAAATTCCTATAAATAATGACAATTTTTAGGAATATTCTTCTTACAGATTCTGAGTTAATATTTTTATTTTTTTCATTGTGTTAATACTCTACATTTTGCTGAGTTTTTTTTAGCTTTTGCTTAGTATTAGATTAACTTGGGGTGACATAGTAATTTGTGCAATTGAAATTTTGTCTTTATTGTTGTCAAATAAAAAAATTGGGAATTAGTATTACCATTGATTTTCGGCCCTTGATTTATATTAATATTTTAAGACAAAAAAAATTGGCCGCTATAAGGGCCCTTTTTCGATAATCCGCTTAGGGCCCTGTGTTTCACAGGTCCGGCCCTGCTTGTTTGACAAATGAGACTTTTACAGGACATTTTTGCTATCGCCCTATAGTTACAGAACTAATTTTACAATTTTACCTTTATTTTATGATGGGACATTAATTCTTTGTGATCACCTAATACAATGTGGTCTCTTATATGGGTCAAGTTACACTTTTTATTTGTATATTTTGAGTTTTCAATGATTGTGATATTGTAATGTCTTGTTTTTCAGGTTGACATAGCATTAGAATGTGCAAGGTTACAACATAGGTTTTCATTACCTCCATTGGAGGTCCAGGATTATAACACACAACCTGTTTTCCCTAATGATCCTAGGATGTCACATTCAAGTACTCTTTTCCATGGGAATAATATTACAAATCAACAGCCTGATATTGTACAGGAAATTCTCTCAGTTGCTCAAGCTTCTCAAGATCTTCAAAATCAGGACACATTGGCTGGAATTTATGCGCCGGTCGATGATTTTTCATTTTTTCTTAATAGTGACATAAATTCATCCCAATATTTAGACAACATAGGACAAGAACATGAGAATCATAGGTCCATTGAAATTGGAGACAATGATAATGAAGTGTTCCAAACAGGGAGAATTGTTGAGAATTTGAGATGGATTGGTATGTCTAACAAGGAACTTGAAAAGGTAAATTCAAATTTACTGCTAAATATTACCTAAATTAACCTTTTTGTCCATAAGTTTTGAAGAAATTAATGAATTGTATTTTGTCCTTGACATTGGCAGGCCTTTTCAGATGACTTTAAGACAGTTCCAATTGAAAACTTTTCCAATGTCCAAAGGGAATACCATGATTTTCAAGGTTTGTCACTTTAACTTCATCCCATATTCAATCTTTATTCTTAATTACTTTTTTTTCCCATTAATTGACTTAGAGAGTGTTTGCAAAAACTTCTGTTTTTAAAAGAAGTGATTTATTGTAGCAGAAGTAGAAGTAGTAGAGAATTAGAAGTTGATAGTGTTTGAAAATAAAATCAGAAGTTAAGAATCAGAAATTGGGAGTGTTAGGGAAATAAGTTGTAAAAGTACTTATTTATTTGTAAAAGTCAAACCAGAAGTAGAAGGAGAAATCTAAAGCACTCACTCCCTGCTTTTAGATTCTAATTAATCAGAAGCAGAAGTTGACACTTGCAAACACTAAAATATGCTTTTTTTAGAGCTAAAATATGATAAGTATTTTTTTAGTAATTGCAAAAACTGCCTTAGCCCTATTGATTAATTACAATAACGCCCTTGAGTTTTAGTCTAGTTACAAAAAAATTCAGCTATATTTAATTTCAACATTACAAATACCATTTGATATTTGTTTCTACACTACAAATTGCTCTATCAATTGGGCGATTTTGTTAAGAAAATGCAAAAATCAAGGCAGTATTTGTAATTTTGAAAGATAATTGAATTTTTTTGTACTTATAATCTCTAAATTTAACATAACATGATTTCTTGATTACAGGGGAAACCAGTAACAACAATTTCAATGCATTTACCAACACTGATGCAACAAATGACATTAATGTTGGCAATGACAACTTCTTGGACGATAACGGAGATATCGATGATTTTACGAGCGATCCAAGCTTTGAGGTATACGAAAAAGTCGAAATAAATCATGGGTTGCTGGTTTCGACCCGACAGGCGCCCAAGACATTTTACCACAAAGTGGTGCCTTCTAAGACTGTGCAAGTCCATATAAATCCCAACATGATGCCTAATTGTAAGAATGGAAGCTTGTCTGAAAAGTTGGGATCATTTTCAAGAAACATGCTAAGGACCATGAAATCGTCCCATAATTGGGATTGCCAATTAAAGTACACAAGTCCAAAAGTTGTTGAAGTGAACAACATTAGGCCTTACTTAACCTTTGCTTTGGCTTTATGTGCCATATGGGTACAAATTGTAACACCTTTTAATTAATTAATTTGTAGGATTATTACTTGATTAACATGAAGGGGGGTAAGTTTAGTAAGACTTTGGAAAATTTGGTATATTTTTTTTTTAATTTTTTTGTATTGGTTGGAAGGGAAAGTGTTTGGTTAATTGTTGTACTGTGACATTATAGAATTTGACATACGTTTCAGTGAATTGTAATTGTAAAATTTAGAAGATCTCCTTTTGGAGTCTATGTATGAAATCTAATAAATTATTTGAATACCTTTTTTTTTTCCTGATTGGGTATTTGGTGTTGATGTTGATTCAAATTAAGCCCTTTTCAAATTCTTTTTCTTTGATAATACTGAGAAACAATGGCGGAAACAGGACGATGCACGAAAATAGAGTGGGTCGGCGCCCAGTTGACCCACCCCTGGATCTGCCAGTGCGGAGAAATGTGTAAAAATCTTCCAATTTCTTTCTTTAATAGAGCAATTTATTCTCGATATATATTCGTATTTTAATGGCATTATATTATAGTAGTATACATTTCCTTTTCAATTCATAATATATAATTTTATTAAATAAAGTAATTTTTGTTGACAATAGTCACACGAAAATGTTTCCTTTTTATGAAGTAACTTAGTATTTTTTTAAAATTTTAATTTTATTAGTTATGGGTCACAAAACCAGCTAACTCCATAAGCTGATAGATAGAGCCCATGTCTGACCCACCCATTCATTTGTAAGAGAAAACGGCCCATATGTTGATATGGGCCTCAAAATCATTAATAGCATTGGTATATAACTTAAATGAAGCTACCATGGTCCAATTTCATTTCATTTCGGTGATATATTGAACTTTACATTCAGATAGATCAGTTTTTGGCCCAATCTCTATTTTCTTTATTTTTTCATCCTTTTCCTTGGGCCTTGAGAAGAGCAGAAATAAATTGGATATCTACAAATTATAAAGTCAACATATTAGATATTTCTAAATCATACTTGATGGATCACTATTTGGCTCCACAAAATTAAATAAATTGTGATATAAAAATTAATTTATAATTGTAAATCCACATTAAAAAAAAAATCCAACCCCAAGTTATATATATGATGAAGATAAGATGATGGTCTAATAATGCCCAATTTTGCATTTTCAAGAATTTTTGTACTTCTCTTTTATATTTATCTTCAGAATCTGAGTTATAGTATGATTGATTAATTTAATTTAGTTTGCAGATTTTACAAGTGCTCTGTCACGGAATTAAGTGGAAATCCAGCTATGTAGGTGAAGTGAACATGATGTTGCCCAATTCAACTGCTTTTGGTTTTTCCTTTTGTTTCTACTGCTGGGTGCATATATAGCAAACCAATCTCCCCCTCTTTAAGCTTTTCCCCCCTTCCAATACACTGTACATATCACGGGAGAGGACAGTAGTGGGAATCGAACCTCAGACACCCGGTCTGAATTTGAGAATCTTAACCAGTTGTTGATCACTCTCGGCACGACTTTTAATAATGTAAATAAGTTTGAGTTGAATTTAGGGTTTCATTTTCAAATCCGACCTAAACCAGTCCCAACTCACTTAATTTTCTATTATTTAAAAACATTGGACCTCAAGCGCTTTACCAAGGGGTTACCTATCTCATGTTTACTCCAGATCAAGCACAATTAACCTTAGAGTTTCTATGTAATGGACACCAGAAAAGAAGATGCATCTGTTGGTATGCGTAGTCCATATCTAATCCTTTAAGCTCCCCTTTACTAGTACAATCCAGCGCTCACGAGTTCGAATCGCGGGCCGTGCCACCGCCTATTTTAAAGTCCTATTGCAGATAGGATGCTGGACCAAAACCCAATATAATTGTATATATTATAATATTTTTCTTATATTTTTAGAGACTTTTAATAGTATTTATTAAAAAAATACGATTTCTAATATTTTTAAATTACAAAAAATTGTTTAGCGAGTTTACCCATCGATTTTGGTTTTGGATCTTAAGCCTTAAAAACCTTAATAGATTAGGTATTTAGGTCCCAGGTCCATGCATACCTGACCCATCGTTATCCTATATGCACCACAAAGTTCCATAACTCTACAAAGTATATCAAAAAGTAAAAGTAAAAGGAAATAACATTTGCACTCTACAAGATCCACCTTAAATGGAAGAAAAATTATTATTTGTTTCAGTAATTTCATCACAATTAATTGGAAAAAGGATAATTAAAACATTATTTAAAAATAAAACCAAAATAAAGTACAAATGGTAATTTTTGTTACCCCTACAAATAGTAGAAAAGCTAAGTGTTGGTGGTGCGTATCACATGGTAAGGTGCAATAGGAAAAACAAAAGTTGGTAGGTATCCCAAATATGAAAAAAGTGCAAAGGGATGGGAAAGAAGATGACAGAAACAAAGGCAAAAATTGGAGTTCACGGGTCTCTGTGGATTAACCACTAACCAACATCCCCCTTTTTTCACATGCCAAACAATATCTGTCTTCAAACAATTCACTCACCCGAAAATCCAAGAGCATATTTTTTTTTTTATTTTTTTACTACTTAAAATATTAAAATTATTGTTATTTTACTCAGTATTCATTAAAATAATATTTTATTTTTCATTTCTCATTTTCAGAAAAGTCAATATGTAATTCATAATGCGTGAGTCCCACATATATATTCTTGTCATGCATTATTCATATCATGTTTTATGTCTATGATATTTTTAACATGACCGATTACAAACAAAAATAAATAATAGAAATATTTTAAAAATGATCTAGTACAATTCCAATTTACAATCAAGGAATAATTACAAAACTACCCCGAGATTTGAGCTAACAAGAATAAAAACCCAAATATTTTTTAAAATCATAAAAATCCCCTTGAAGTTTGATTTTGTATTACATTCGATCCACTTCGTAAGCAAAAATATTTCAAACATCCCCTTTACATTTGTAAAAATATTCCAGTTACCCCCATACATTTAATACAAAATTATTTTGTAATTAATCACCTCAATTTCAGGGATAGTTTGTGTAATTATCACAAAAATCAAACATAATCTCATTTTTCAGCACATTTTTTTTCTTGGATTCTACAAAAAAATACACTTGATCAAACATATTTGTTATTTACAAATATTTATTTGTATATGTATTTTTTATATATATTTTAGTACATATTCTAGATATTCTAGGAGAGAGGATAAGTCGATCCCACCCTATGGAATTCAGATGTAGTTTTTTTATAATTATTAAAATCAATATATGTAATTTTAATTATTCATGTATATATATTCTCATTTTTTTACACAAACCTCAATTTTTAATTCAAAAGTCATTGAAAATACTCCAAATTAAATTATTGTGTAAACAAAATCAAACGAGCCAAGCTCTGCTATAGCTTGCCCCCACTCTGCTATTGTCCTTGCATCACTCATTAACCTCCGTCCATTGCATCCCACCCTCCACCCCCAAAAAAAAAGAAAAACACACACCCACACACATATAAATATGACACAGGGATTAATTAGATTTTTGTTTTTAGCATTTCTTGCCTATATAAACACATTTGCTACATATTAAAATTTGGTCGAGCCATATTAATAGGGTTTAACTAAAAGGGTTTTAGTTAGTCTTTTAATGATGTCTGGTTCTAATTGGTCTCATTTTATAAATTTGTGTTTTCCCATTTTGTTGGTATATTTCTGTAGTTTTGGGGTGAGACACAAATAGAAGCAGCAAATCCAAGAGTGAAATTAACTGGGAACATATCAGAAGTGGAAGATGCTGCTTATCTACACATGTATTATGGACAGACCTTTAAAGTCATCAAGAATGGCTTTGATGGCAAGAGCTATCTTCTCATTCAGGTTTTTTTCCCCTTTCATTTCATTTTAATTAATTCTCTCTCTCTCTCTCTTAGTCCAACAAAATCTAAAATTATTGGTAAAAACCTACAATATTTCTGTTGGTAGGTGATCTATCGATAATTGATCGATATAGTTTGGGGAAAATAATATTTTTTATTATTTCGTTATTTAGTAAGAACTGTAAATTGATAAACTTTGATTTTCTAGTCCAGCGCTAACTCTTCGATATATCTCTTGTTGAAAGTAACCCTGATCCCATTGACAACGAGTGAGACCAAATAATTCGATGGGATTTGTTGTTGAACTATACCACATTGTTCCAGCAACAACAATTAATGACAAAATTATTTCTGTTGGTAAATTCGGTTAGTAAACTGGAAGTTTTTTTGTAGTGAAAGTGATATTATGACATCATTTATTATTTAAAAAAAAGTATTCTTTAAACTATTAATTTAACTTATAATATAGTGTTGAGTCAAATTAAATGTGTTATTATGGAATAACACAGTATAATGTGTGATATGAGTATTTGATACAAAATAAAAAGATTAACAGGGTCTTAAATTTGCATTTTTAAAAATTTGTACTTGATTTTAGTAAACATGGGATGTCCCTACTTGCACCTTTATATGGTCCATCAAGTACCTTTTTGATTGGATTCTAATGGCTGTATTTTGTTCTTGTTCTTTGATTTTTTTTTTATAAATATTTTTGTCTTTTTGTTAGAGATAAGAAATCAGAATATTCGGTTCCTGTAATTTGGTTTGCATAAAAAAACATTTTTCAAACATTTTTCTGAATCTTTTAATTTAATATTAATTCAGTATTATTTACATTTTTTATTTTTAACTTTTTACAGGCCCATTAAAAAATAATTCTGGGAGGAAAAATTGTAGTACTTTTTTTGGTTGCATTTGCGAGAATATATTGAAGAATGTGTGATATAGTGAAAATAAGGACCAAAGAAATGATTTCAAATGTTAAAAAAAAAAGTATGTATAAAATTTTCTGTGTTAATTATTTGAAACTCAAATCGTCTGAAATCTGAATATCTATTTTTTTTTGCCATTTTACTTGGTTGCTAATTTTTTATAATAAAATGTTTATGCAGAATAATTCCAAGATGGCAGCCAAAACAAAATACTGCACGTCAAGGATAAAATCATTCGTCATTCCATTAGCCAACTATTCAATTGATGCTGATTATTTTCCTGGTAATTAAATTTATTAAACTAGTTTTTATATTATTAATTAACTCCTCTGATATGAAGATTAATTCCTTTTAGTGATTTTTTAAATAATTTTTCCTTTTTTTTCCTGAATTTTGCAGTTTCTTTCTTTGAGGTGAGGATTGCCAGTTGCAGTAAGTAAAAAACTGTGTATCTTGGACTAATTTGCCCCTGTTATAATTTTCTGTATAATAAAATTCAAATATGTTTCACTTTTTCAATCAACAGTAAATAAATAGTAACCTCTTTAGAGAATCAATTCCTTTTGTATAATCCAAATTAGGGGTGGCAATTCGGGTTATCTAGTCGTGTTCGTCTTTAGCTTCGGGTCAATTTCGGGTTATGTCCAAAATACCTCAAAAATTAAATAAAATTCAAGATATTATGTTTTTAGACAAATTGGTAACTTCGTGTCAGATTCATGTAAGTCCTGTTCGGGTTCGGGTTTCGTGTTTTTCGGGTGTTCGTGTTTTGGTTTCGGGATTGTCAACTTTCCAATTAGCTAGTTAAACCTCTTATGGGATTATTCTAATCCAAATTTTGTTCAAAAAGTAACTATGCCCATTTTCCTTGTTAACATTGAGACATCAATGAAAACCTTATTGAAAATGCATTACTACATAATGATGTAAGAGATTATTGTATTCTTTGCTCAAAATTCAAACACCATGTATTTGTGCATATTTTTAGGGATAATTACAAAAACTACCCCTGGGTTTTGTTTCAATTACTATAACCCCCAAAGATGTTTAAAAATCATAAAAAAAAACTCATTGAGGTTTATTTCTGTGTTAATGACATTGTAATTGCAATATTTTTATAGGGGAGGTGTTTGAAATATTTTTGCTTATGAAAGAGGTAAAATGTAATACATAATCAAACCTCACGGTGTTTTTTGTAACTTTCAAAAACATGCGGGTTATTTTTGTAATTAACCCAAACCTCAAGGGTAGTTTTGTAATTTTTCCTACTTTTTTTTTTTTACAATGAACATTAGTGTTTGCTCTCATGGTTCTGAATACATATCCTAATATTGCCATTGTTACAATGAGGACAGCTTCTAGGATTACTTGGGACTTTGAAGGGAATAACATCAGAATATGTGGCTTCTCATTGTGTACTTAAACTGTATAATGAAGGACAATTGCAATTGATCAACAAAAGTGAGATACAACAGTTTACTCAATTTGCAGCACACTTTATTGTCAATACTGATCAGCCACAATCCTGCAACTTTGCTACTTTTCTACCTATGGGTGAGGAGGCTCCTCTCCAGGTACGTCGAAAAATGGCCGATGAAAAAAAAAACGCGTAAAAACATTGATTTTTATGAGGGATAATTACATAAAAACCCCTGAGGTTTGGATTAATTACAAAAAAACTCAGGATTTTTGAAAATTACAAAAAGCCCCTTGAGGTTTGATTATGTCTGACATCTTCCCCTTCATAAGAAAAAAATCATTTCAAAAACTACATTTACAAAAATATTTGTAGAATTTAAGACAAAATCAAACCTAATGGAGTTTTTTTGTATTTTTGAAACATCTATGGGGTTTTTGTAATTATCCCAAACCTTGGGGGTGTTTTTGTAACTATCCATTTTTATAATGTTATAACTTTGTTAGGAATAATTATTTGTTTTATCAAAAACTCAATCAAAATTACAAAAAGCCCATCACAATGTTAAATATTAACCAATTTTTATAATTATCAAAGGGTTTTGATATGAAAAAATGTAAGACAGTAATCAAACCTCAACATTTTTTTGAATTAATCCAAACCAGAATTATCCCTATTTGTTATCAAGAACTCAATCCATACGAAGCTCACAGTCCATGACAATACCAACTTTTTTACGAACAGAAAGTTTTTTGCGTATTTCAGATAATCGTACAAGATGACGACACGTTTTAGATGTTACAAAATTAATCACAATACAGAATGCAAAACCACTATAATATGAACTTATGCTTGTGTGCCATGATGTAATGAAATCTGATAACATTGTAATTCTTGAATGTTCTCAGAAAGCCGAGTGGATCAAGTTCCTTGGAGTTTTCGCGAATTTGGAAACAAGAGCTAATCAAGTCTACGGTGCAGTAAGTGTAGACTTTACGATTAAACGAATGTACAAGTTTTAGAATCACCAAATTAGTCGAAAAATGGAAATTAATATAAAAAAATGACATTAAGATTTTTTGACAACCCTGTGATTAGAAAGGTGTTGCTTGTTCTTTTGCAGATTAAGCAGAATTACATGTGCCTTAGTAAAGCTGCAACTGGCAAGAAATTTTAGTCGCTTGGATGGCATATAATGATGTATGAACCATTATTAATACTTATAGAGTTCAAGTCATTTACTTAAATCTTGAAAAAATATTCTTCAAAATTATCTTTTATTCGTTTTCATGGTACAGGGTGTCTGGTCTTTCACGAAAGAGCCGTACAAGCTAAAGGTAAGTATGATTTTTCATGAAAGAGATGGTTTATTATATGATCTTTATTCATTCCTCTATTCTAAATTAATTTTTCATTTTCATATAACTATTGTTTGATTTTATTATCATTCAAACAGTACGTGGAAGATTCGGGAGGTGAAAATATTGATGATTCGATCAACAAAGTCACGTATAACATCTCTATACCAGACGACTTGGATGCATTTCATGCCATCCTATGTGTAAGTCACATTTTTTCCTGGTCTGTGTTGATATTTTTAAGCTCAAATGAATCTTATTTTTAAGTTACACTAATGAAATTATTATTGGTTAGACTGTCGATGTGGTGATTGATCGTATACATCCGATCCATTCCACGTTTCTTCAAAATCTGAACTTGGAAGATCAATCTTGCTTCGCCTTCAATCAAATCGATAAAAGAATTCAAAATTCTGTTGTTCTCGGAAAGTTCATCACTATTCTTGATTCAAAATGCATTATGAAATATGGATTTCAGGGTGTATGGTTATGTTTCATGGACCATTTCAGCTTTCTAGTGTTGGAAATAGAATTTTGAGAATTTATTGGTCATCATGGTTGGTTTCCAACCCCTTTTTCCACTTTCTAACTATTAGGAAAATGGGTTTATGTTTGTTTCAAAAGTTTTTCAAGAGAAAGAAATCATTTATTTTCACTTTTTTTGAAAATATTTTTTGAAAACACAACCAAACAATTTTTCATTCATTCAAACAGTAAAAATATGGACAATCACGCAAATCTATGTAGAAAATAAATTTGAAAAACTATAACCAAACATATTCTCATTTCCAAACAAAAGTCACAACAAAACCAAACATATCTCTATTCTCACACGAAAACCAATAAAGTTTGAAAATTCATTTTCCAACATGAAACCGGAAATGACTTGAAATACATCCACATTTATTGGTTTTTGTGTTGATTATGTTTTTAAGCTCAAATTGATTTTATAAGTTTTAGATTATGTTTACACTAAGTTTTGAAAATTATTTTATTATTAATTTGAAAAGTTGATGTGGTTGAATTTTTTAATTATATATAATATTATATTTGGAAGATCCAGGTTTGGTCCCATTAAATATATATAATTAAAAAATAGTAATATTTGGAAGATCAATCTTGTATAATTGGATGAAAATCAAAGATTGATGAGTGATGTAGGGTATAATATAAGGTTGGAAATTGAAAATTAGGTTTGAGATGTTGTTCTCGAAAATTGGAAAATGAAAATGATGATTTCATTGGAAAATTTATTCTTGATTCAAAATGCATTATGAAATATGGATTTCTTAATCTTGCTTCATTTTTGCGGTGTTTTTTTTATGAATGTACTAATAGCAATGAAATTTATTTTACGTGCTTGATGAAGATTGGTACGATGGAGCAATATCTCAGCCTCATCTAGTCCTGGCAGATCTTATTGAAGCTTTGTTTCCATCAGGAAACTACAACACGACGTATTTCAGAAATATCGCTAAGGTAAGAGGCTCTTTTGACTTAAATCGCGAAAAATCTAGTAGCAGCATATGGGAGTGTTTGCAAAAACGTTTGCTTTTAGAAGAAGATTATAAAAGGAGTAAAAGTAGTTGAAAATCAGACGTTGGTATAGTGTTTGCAAATGAAATCTGAAGTTGACAATCACAAGAAGTTGAGAGTGTTTGGTTAAAAGTTGTAAAAGTGCTTATTTATTTGTAAAAGTCAAACCAGAAGCATAATCAAATATCTAAATCACCCATCTCCCTGTTTTTAGATTATGATTAAGTGAAGCAGAATTGGAAGCAAAAGTTGACATTGAAAACACTAAAAAGTGGTTTTTTTCAGCCGAAAATAAGCAATTTTTTTGGTGTTGCAAACACTCCCTATATATAAGGGATAATTACAAAAACAGCCCTGAGTATTGAGTTAATTACAAAAAAAAGCCAGAGATGTTTCAAAATTACAAAAACCCCTCCAGGTTTCGTTTTGTTGGATTAACTGTAATATTTTTGTAAATATCAGGTGGTTTTTTGAAATGTTTTTGAAAATTATGAGGAAAAATGTAAGACAGAATCAAACCTGTAATTTTCAAAGAACTCTGGATTTTTTTGTAATTAGCCCAAACCTCAGGGGTGTTTTAATTTGTAATTATCCCTATATATAACTATTTAATTTGTCCTCCTTATTTTACAGGGAGAAGGAGTTGTAAGCATTGGTCCTGAAATGTGTGACAGAGATAGCTCAATCCCCATGGAGCCCTCAATTGTAGCTTGCCAATAGAAATATATCGTAAATTCGGAGATTTTTTACTCATATTCTCCGAATTTTGCTTTATATGAACGCCAAAATTTCGATTTGTCGTTCTACATTTTCAGCATTTAGATGTCGTAGCATAATGTCACACGGGACGGTAAGATGTCGTATAGATGATGTTCATTTGAGGAATTGTTTTATCAGACAGAACATAATCTTTTATGCAGATAACAGTATCTGGTTGTTATACATGTCAACTTTGATACAATATAAATTAGGCTCTAGCATGTTACAGAATTGAGTATATTGTTCTTTAGAGGGATTCATTTGTAAAAACATGAAAAATATGTCCAGAAAGATAATATGCTAACATTTGAGGACAGAAAGATAGTTCATCTAATGGGCAGATATCAGCAGTCCAATGGTATGCATATAAGCTTGAGGACCAAGATTATGGACAGGAAATTACAATAGTCATTCTTATTTTTTTGGGATAATTACAATAAACCCCGTGCGGTTTTGGATATTTACCAAGAAAAACAGAAAAGTTCCAAAATTGCAGAAAAACCCTTGAGGTTTGATTCCATCTTAAATGTAAGGGGTAATTGTGAAGGGGTTAAAATTTAAGACGGAATCAAAACTCAACGGGTTACTGTAGTTTCGAAACTTCTCTGGGTTTTTTTGCAATTTACCCAAAACTTCAACTTTTTTGAAATTATCCCTATTTTTTTTAATTTGGCTTACCGAATTGCAGAACCAAAAAATTCGGAAAAAAAACAACAAAATTTTAGATAAAAACCGAACCGTACCAATTATTTCAGTTTGGTCCCAGTTCAATTCAAGACGATTTTGTCGAACGAACACCCCTAATTTTGATCTATATAATAGGGATAATTACAAAAACACTCCTAAGGTTTGGGCTAATTACAAAAAAACCTAGAGTTCTTTGAAAATTACAAGAAACCCCTTGAGGTTTGATTCCGTCTTACATTTTTCCGGTGGTTTTCGAAAACATTTCAAAAAAAACCCTGATATTTACAAAATATTACAGTTACCCCCTTATATTTAAGATAAAATTTGAA
Source organism: Rehmannia glutinosa (assembly GCA_016081115.2). Lineage (NCBI taxonomy): Eukaryota > Viridiplantae > Streptophyta > Magnoliopsida > Lamiales > Orobanchaceae > Rehmannia > Rehmannia glutinosa. Next base: position 92,668 of record JABTTQ020001878.1, read on the forward strand.
ATATATCTGGGTTTTTTTGTAATTAACCCAAACCTTGGGGGTGTTTTTGTAATTATCCCTATATAATACACCAAGATGTTTCCAGACTTGGTGCATGCTAAAGCATACCCATATAACTCACATTTTCAATCACCTACTGGTTTGCTTTTTCATGTAAAACTCCCCTAATCCATCATGCCAAAAAACCAACTTCTATACTTTTATTTTTTTTCACATTTTACAGCAAGGCCAGAAAAAATGAAATAACACAACAAATCACCCCCCAAAAAACACAAATATTTAGTCCATTTACTCTGTATGCCTACAATCAGTAAACTAAAAATAATGCTCAAACCAAAACTAACACAATCCATATTATTATTATTATCCACAATCTCTATTATCCTTTTCATATTCTTCATATCATTTAGCATCCAATACAACAAAAACTCTCCTAATATATCAACTTTCACAAACAAAACCATAACACTCAAAAACTCATCTCATCAATTCACCCTATTCATCGGAATCCTAACACGGCCCGATAAGTACGACCGACGGCACTTCCTCCGTCTCATCTACGGCACACAATCCTCTTCCCCCATCGCCAAAACCGACGTCAAATTCATCCTATGCAACCTAACAAAACCTGAACAAAAAATCCTCATCGCCCTCGAGATAATGCGTTTCGACGACATAATCATCCTCGATTGTCACGAAAACATGAATAGTGGCAAAACATACACATATTTCTCCACCCTCCCGAAAATACTCCCGACTAGATACGACTACGTCATGAAAGCCGACGACGACGTATTCATACGCCTCAAACCATTGGCACTATCTCTTCACACATTGCCAAGATTTGATTTGTACTATGGTTTTGTGATACCTTGTCCTAGCATGAACCCTTTTGTCCATTACATGTCTGGAATGGGATTTGTGCTGTCTTGGGACCTTGTTGAGTGGATAAGCGATTCATTAGTGACGGTTAATCGTACGTTCGGACCGGAGGATAAGCTGGTCGGAGAGTGGCTGAATAGCGGGAAAAAGGCGAAAAACCGGTTTTCGAACAAACCGGCTATGTATGACTATCCTGGGACTAATGGGAGATGCTCACATGATCTCATACCAGATACAATTGCTGTTCATAGAGTGAAAAAGTGGGATCAATGGTTGCATGTCCTTAGTTTTTTTAATGTGACAAAAGATATTAAACCCTCCAAGCTTTACAATTTATGACTTGGATTAGTAAAATGTGGTGTTTTTTTTTAGTACATTAGTTTCAAAATCTCTGTTTTTATGGTGTATTTTTCATGTTCTGTTTTTACTATATTTGGTTTCAATTCTTTGAACATTTTATCATTTTATGTAGGGATAATTACAAAAACCCTGAGGTTTGGTTAATTACAAAAAAGCCCCGAGATGTTTCAAAATTAAAAACCCCTTGAGGTATAATTCCATCTTAAATTTTTTTTAAGGAGATAAACAACAAACTTTTTGAAAACCCCATTTTGAAATATTTTTATAAATAGGAAAATCTTAAAAAAGGATCAAATCAAACCTCAAAAGCTTTTTGCAATTTTAAACCATCTCTGGTTTTTTTGTAATTAGCCAAACTTAGGGTGATTTTGTAATTATCCCTTTTATGTATTAGAGCAAAATGTGTTGGTGTCTTTGATCACTTGATGTCTTATTTTTGTCCAAATGTTATTTTTGGGATAATTACAAAAACTACCTGAGGTTTGGACTAATAACAAAAAAACATAGAGATTTATAAAAATTACGAAAATCCACTTGAGGTTTGATTTATGTATTACACTTTGCCCCTTCATAAGCAAAAATATTCCAAACACCCTCTTTACATTTGTCAAAATATTACAGTTACCCCATTACATTTAAGACAGATTGGGGATTTTTGTAATTCTGAAACTTATGTGGGTTGTATTGTAATTATCTCAAATCTGAGGGGTAGTTTTTGTAATTATCACCTTTTTTTTGTTCTGGTTTTTCTTTTTCATATAATTGTAAAGTCTTGAGGTGGGGAGGCAAGGCAAGTAATGCTGATCCATGTAAAAATAAACTAAAATAAATTAATTATGCAGTGTAAATCATTCAATATTGTAAAACTTGACCTTATTTTGGTGTGAGAATACAATCACAATTAGGTAGTGAGTTTATTTATCAAACTTGGCTAATCTAAAAACAACCAATACTTCATCTGTTCTTCTTCTTTTTTTTCTTAAAGGAATTTACATATGACCATCTTTAAGCAATGTTTTTGTAGTACACTCTTCTGTAGAAACTGTAAAACGAAAGGTATATCGCCGAGTCCATTTTAGCTCACAGATGCTATTCCACATGCTGTGATCTTTGTCCTGCTTCCGTTATTTCGGAACATTCAAGCTCCAAACAACCTTAACATTGATAAAAATTCTATTGTTATTTCAATAAACAGAAAGTTTAGTATGAGTTTCTGGACACAGATTAGTTTGTCTTGTCTTACCTCTGCAATGTGGACGAAGCTCGCCTGAGGTAAAAAGAAAAAAGACATTACATCAGTCCAATACTTCAGTTTGTTAGCTATAAATAAAACTTGAATTTATACATCAATCTTGAATAAGATAATGCAAAGATACTTATGTCTGAATATATGTTTATCAAATTTATATTAGTTCAAAGGGATAATTACAAAAACACCCCTGAGGTTTGGGATAATTACAAAAAAAACCCTGAGATGTTTCAAAATTACAAAAAAAAATCCTCAGGTTTGATTCCGTCTTAAAGGTAACTGTAATATTTTACAAATGTCAGGGTTTTGAATGTTTTTTGTTTATGAAGGGGAAAGTGTAAGACAAAATCATCAAGAGGGGTTTTTTGTAATTTCCAAAAACCTCTGGGTTTTCTTTGTTATCATCCACACACACACAAGTTCATCAAACTTAAAGGTTTAGACTCCTTGAAAAGTTAATAATCTTGCCTTTGTGCAACTTGTGACTTCGGCTTCTCCTTCGGTTTCTCTTGTGGAGTTTCATCCATCTTAACCGGCATATTCTTCACCTGTATCAAATTTTCATCATGAGGCTGTTAATAACATAATTCCTTAACAAAAATCAATCAATAAATTAAAGGGATCAATAAATTAAAGGAATAATTACATAAAACCCCCTGAGGTTTGGGCTAATTACAAAAAAATCCAGAGATTTTTTAAAATTACAAAAAATACTTAAGGTTTGATTAGGTAATCTTTTCATTTTTCAAAAAAACCTTGATATTTTGAAAATCACTAAAAATTTAAGACAAAATAAAACTTAAGGGGCCTTTTTGTAATTTTGAAATATCTCTAGATTTTTTTGTAATTAGCCCAAACCTCAGGGTGTTTTTGTAATTATCCCTAAATAAAAATTAAATGTCAGTCCAACATACCAAGCTCTTGTATTGAAGATTATAAAATGTCTGAATATATCTCCCCTTGGCCTGCTTTTCAGCATTGTACAATCTCCTCCAGAAGCTATAGATGCACCCCATATTCAGAACTTTATTTGCATATATCTTCCATGTATAGCTTCAAAATACAATCCAATAAAACACTCATTTAGTACTTCAACAAACAATGTACTAACATGGAAACAATGTAAGATCCCAAGTTGCCTTAGTTGTCAATTTCATTGCATGAAAAAACTTAAAACTTACTAAGGGAGTGTTTGCAAAAACTTCTGCTTTTCGATGAAGTGATTTAATGTACAGTCAGCTAACAGTTGAATAAGTTAAAAGAGAGTGTTTGGAGAACATTTTGTAAAAGTGTTTTATTTGTGCGTAAAAGTCAAAACTAGAAAAGGATAATTACAAAAAAGGCCCCTTGAGGTTTGGGCTAATTACAAAAAAAAAAACCAAGAGGTTTTTGAAAATTACAAAAAAAAAAACCTTGAGGTTTGATTGTGTATTAAATTTAAGGAGATAATTGTAATATTTTGATAAATAAAAGGGGGTTTTGAAATGTTTTTTCGCATATGAAGGGGGAAATGTAATATAGATCAAACCTAAATGAGGTTTTTGTAATTTCCAAAAATCTATGGGTTTTTTTGTGATGAGCCCAAACTTCAGGGGGTATTTTGTAATTACCCCAACCAGAAATCAGAAGCACCATTTTCTTGTTTATAGATTCTGATTAAATTATGCAGAATCGAAGCAGAAGTTGACATTTGAAAAGGCTGACAATCACTTTTTTAAGCGTTTGCATAACTCCCTAAGACAAACAATAAACCGTTAAAATGTGTCGTTCGAAAATTTACCATTCGTTTATACGCTGCAGCCCTTGGATCGACATCCTGTTCCAATACTCCTGATCCTCCTTGCACTTTTGAAAAAAGTCGGCAATCTTATTGCTCGACTCGTCTCCATTACTAGGATCAATGTGAAAACCGGATACTCCATCGACAATTATCTCAGCCGGCCCCCCTTGATTAGTCGCGAAAGTCGGTAAACCACAGTTCATCGCCTCGATCACTGTTAGGCCAAATGCTTCATACAATGCCGGCTGCACAAAAGCGCCCTTTGTATCAGCAACCGAACGGTATAGCTCACCGTTCCTTTTTCTGTCCGTTTGAGCAGCAATCCATCTCATCTGTCCTTTGAGTTGGTACTTTTCGATCAACGTGTGCATTTTCTTTATTTCGGCTGCTTCTTCTCGGTCTTTGGATTTTGACGGATCGAAAAAACCGCCAACTATAACGAGATTGACTAGGTTTCGGAGCCTTTTGTTCTTGCCATACCATTCTGTTAGGCCGGTAATGTTTTTCACCGTGTCAAGCCTTGCCATGGAGAATATGATAGGTTTCTTTCTGTCATCTAAATGTCCACTGTTTTTAGAAAAACAAAGTATGAAAATAAAGAGTTAAATGTTGAACTACTTTGGAATAAGTTCAAGGGATAATTACAAAAAGTACCCGTGAGGTTTGCTAACTTCTAAAATTACAAAAGGTACCCCTGAGGTTTGATTCAGTGTTAAAATTAAGGGGTAAATTGCAATATTTTTATAAATATGAAGGAGGATTTTGAAATATTTTTTGCTTATGAAGGGTTTAAATGCTAGACAAAATAAAACCTCGGGGGTATCTTTCGTAATTTTTGAAACCTAGTTGGGTTTTTTTTGTAATTAGGTCAAACCTCAAGGGTATTTTTTGTAATTAACCCTAAGTTCAATGATGCACTAAACAAAAAGGGACAATTACAAAAAAGGCCCTGAGGATTGGGCTAATTACAAAAGATTCAAAGATGTTTCAAAACTACAAAAAAAAACCCTCAGGTTTGATTATGTTTTTAATATTTCTATAAATATTCTGTTATAAGCATGAACAGTTTTTTGCTTACGGAATCTAATCTCAAGCGTTTTTTTTATAATTTTCAAAAACCTTTGGAGTTTTTTGTAATTAGCCCGAATGTCAGTTTTTTTTTAATTATCCCAAATAAAAAAGGGTTGATTACGAAAAATATCATTAAGTTTGGTCTAATTACAAAAAAAAACCAACTATCTATCAGAATTACAGATACCCCCTTACAATTTTCATCCTTGATAGGGGGAATATGTTAAAAAAACACAAACTTGATCAAGGGGATATTTGTAATTTTGAACGATAGCTGGATTTTTTTGTAATTAGACCAAACCTGAGGGATAGTATTTGTAATTATCCCAAAAAAAAATACCGGAAATGTAAACTAACATGTGTTCGGCATTATCGGCTTTGCTATAGAGGAGCTCTTCGATGGCAGGACGAAACGTTGTAAACCGTTTCTGTTTCTCTGTATAAGGAAAGTAGACTGATTGGTCTGCCCCAGGTGAAGCAATATTGAACTTAGGATCAAACACATTTATGCCTGATACAACTCTATGTAGCCCTGGGAGTGTAAATGCAGTATGGCTTTCATACTGTCCTGGCCTTTCTTGGCTGCAAAACCGAAAAAAAATTCATCGTTTAGTATACCGACAATACGAAATCTATCGGCCTTAAATCGTCGTGTTGGAAAGTAAAACTCATGATCAGAGCCTAATAGTGTTGAAAGCATACAAACATGAGTGTGAAGCATCTGTTTTAGCTGTAATTACAAAAACCCAGAGACTTTTTAAAATTACAAAATAGCCCCCCAGGTTTTGATCCATCTAACATTTTCCCCCTTCATAAGCAAAAAATATTTCAAACATTTATAGAAATATTACAGTTACCCCCCTTAAATGTAAGACAAAATCAAACCTGAACGAGGTTTGGTAATTTTCAAAAATCTCGGTTTTTTTTTTTTTTTTTGTAATTAGCCCAAAACCTCAGAGTCTTTTTGTAATTGTCCCAAAATTTAATGACAATTATACAAAAATGAAGAACAGCATGTATTGCTATATTAGGTCTAGTGAGCAATTATAGAACTCAAATTAGGGATAATTACAAAAACACTCCTTACGTTCGGGCTAATTACAAAAAAAAACTAGGGATTTCTGAAAATTACAAAAAAACCCCTTGAGGTTTTGATTCCGTCTTACATTTCCCCGTCATAAGCAAAAAACATATCAAAAACCCCCTGATATTTATAAAAATACTACGTTAGCCCCTTAAATTTAACACATGATGAGGTTTTTTGTAATTTTGAAACATTTCTGGGTTTTTTGGTAATTAGCCCAAACCTGAGGGGTGCTTTTGTAACTATCCCCTCAAATTATTCAGAAATTATACCTTCCGGCGATTTCTTGGTATGTGCTTGTAATGATAAAATCTGCTGTATTCATTGCAATTAAATCAGCTGTGAACTGGCATGAAAAGTGATACTTGGAGTCCAATTCCTTCCATTTGATGTCTGAGTCTTCATACTTTGTTTTCTCTAATGCATGTGCAATTGTTCCCTACTCAAAAAAATGTATTATATCAGCAATCTTTGTTTATTAATCAAAATCTTATAGCTCAAAACATATGAAAATATATCCACAAATCAATGAGCAAAATAGTTACCAGAGTTGTGTCAAGTTTACTAGCCATAAGTGATGCCACCAGATTTCCATCAGTATAGTTTCCAATAATCAGATCAGGTTTTCCTTCCATGATTTCGATTATTTTGTTGGTGGCGTCCTGTTAAATTACGAACGTAATAAAATCCGACGAAAACAAGATTCTGTTACAAGTAGTTTGCAGAACAATGTACTTTTTCACACTAAATGAGTGTTTGCACAAACTTTAGAGGAGTGATTTATTGCAGTGGAAATAAAAGTAGTTGAGAGTCATAAGTCGGTAGTGTTTGCAAGTAGAATTTTAGAAGCTAAAAGTTGAATAAGTTATAGGGATATTTACAAAAACTACTAGGAGGTTTGAGTTAATTACAAAAAAACTCAGAAATGTCTGAAAATTACAAAAAACAACCTTTGAGGTTTGACTCCGTATTAAATGTAAGGGGTTAATTGTAATATATTTACAAATATAAGGGGGTGATTAAAATAGTTTTGCTTATGAAGAGGCAAAGTGTAATACATATCAAACATCATGGGTTTATCAGTAATTTTCAAAAACCTGTGGTTTTTTTGTAGTTAACCAAAACCTCAGGGCTAGTTTTTGGTGAAAAAGGTGTAAAACTACTGTATCTGTGTGTAAACATCACATCAAAAGCAGAAGTTAACATAGGGATAATTACAAAAAGAGCCCATGAGGTTTGGGCTAATTATAAAAAAAAACCAAAGTTCTTTGAAAATTACAAAAAATCCCTTAAGGTTTGATTCCGTCTTATATTTTTTCCCGTGATTTTCAAAAACATTTCAAAAAAAACCCTGACATTTAAAAAATACTACAGTTACCCCCTTAAATTTAAGACAAAACAAAACCTGGGGTTATTTTGTAATTTTGAAACATCCTGGTTTTTTTTTCAGACAATCACTTATTTTTAAGTGTTTTGCAAACACTCTCTAAATCTGATAAATCATCTAGCACAAAACCTGTGTATACTTCTCAAGGTAAGGATAGATATCGAATCGAGAAACCCATTGTCGAAGAACTCCATTTTCGGTCCTAAACGGCACTCTAAGGATGTGAGAATGCTTCGTATTCATCACCGGTTCAAATTCCACGTTGCATTTAGTCCCCTTAGCATCCGGGATTAGTCGAGTGACCTGCATTACAACGAACGATAATCCGTTTCATGTTTTCGTTCGAATCTTCTTATTCGTACGAATAATATTTCCACTTACCACAAGAATCTGAGGCTTCACATTGAGACCTTGCTGCTTAATCCTTAAAAGCAACTCCTCTTCAAATGCAACTACTTGATCCAAGACATAAACCACCTGCCAAAAAATAGCAGCATTTTGGGTAAGTTCCTTTTTTCTGTAAGAATGTTTTTGAGGGATAATTACAAAAACCACCCCATGAGGTTTGGGTTAATTATAAATAAATCCAGAGAAGTTTCAAGATTATAAAAAATGGGATAATTACAAAAAACTCCCTAAGGTTTGGGCTAATTACAAAAAGACCCGGAGATTTTTGAAAATTGCAAAAATCCCCTGCATTATATTTTCTCCTTCAAAACAGAAAACATTTACAATTACCCCATTAAAGTTAAGAAAGATTCAAACTTGAGGGGTTTTAGTGTAATTATAGAAACTGGGTTTTTCTGTAATTAGCCCAAACCTCATGGGTGTTTTTGTAATTATCCCTAAAAAATACCTGAAGTTTGCCTTATGTTTTTGCTTGTAAATGGATAAAGTGTAGGGATAATTACAAAAACACCCCTGAGGTTTTGGCTAATTACAGAAAAACCCAAAGATGTTTCACAATTACAAAATAACCCATTAGGTTTGATTATGTCTAAAATTTAAGAGGTAGTTGTAATATTATTATAAATGTCAAGGGGGTTTTTGAAATATTTTTTGTTTATGGTAGGAAAAATTTAAGATGGAACCAAACTTTTAGGTTTTTTTTTGTAATTTTCAAAAATATCTGGGTTTTTTTTTGTAATTAGCACAAACCTCAGGGGTGTTTTTGTAATTATCCCTAAAGTGTAATACAAAATCATTTTTCAAGGGATTTTTGTAATTTTCAAAAACTTATGGGTTTTTTAGTAATTCCCCAAACCTCAGGGGTAGTTTTTTAATTCTCCGTTCTGATCATTATAAGCCGTAAAATTCCTACCTGTCCACCGGTGTCTGGCAAGCCAAGAACATCCGATTGTCCGAAGTATCCATGGACAGAAAAAAGTACAACATTGAAGATTATTGGAAGCCTTCCAAAAAATCTTTCCATGTTTATTGGATCAGGTGCCTGTAGTATTTCAGACAGGGAACGCATCATCTCGCGAACTCTTTCCGCATTGTCACCCCATCCTTTCTCAAAGCCCCACTCTTTAAACCTGTATTTGATACTTAGTTGATAATACAAACCAAATACTACCACATTGGGTTAGTTACAGAAAAACTCGGGTTATCTTTCAAAATTACAAGTACCCCCTTAATATTTGTTTCTATTTTACAAAATGCACTCTCGAAAGTACATGTTAAACAAATGCAAAAACTCATGGAGGTGTCTGTAATACCTCAAGGGGTTATTTGTAATTTTGAAAGATAACTGGAATTTTCTGTAATTTACCCTTTATATATTTTGGCAATAAAACCGCATATCAACGAACTCGTTTCTCAGCACGTTGTGTAGACGAAGAAAATGAGACGAAAAGTAGAGTTATTCACCTCATCTCAAAGCTTTGATAAGGTGTATCATTAGGCAATGAAGACAGAGCAGCTTCAGCTACTATTAGTGCAGATTGAAGCTTTGAAACTGTGTTGAGGGTCTCATTTATCATAAGATTCTGCAAAATTTTAAGACCATATTATCATGTTACAAATTTATTTCAAACCTTTTTTTAGGGATAATTACAAAAAGACCCAGAGTTTTTTGAAAATTACAAAAAAAAATGTTTGAGGTTTGTTTCCTGATTTTCGAAAACATTTCAAAAAAAAATCTGACATTTACAAGAATATTATAGTTACCCTCTAAAATTAATACAAAAAGAAACCTGAACGGGTTTTTTGTAATTTTGAAACATGTTTGGGTTTTTTTGTAATTAACCCAAACCTCAGGGGTGTTTTTGTAATTATCCCTTTTTATCTTAAAACATGGCTAAGATCATATGAGATAATCATACTTCTCCTTGGTGGTTTAGAGACAGCAAGTAATCTACAAGAGATTGTGCACTCCATGGGCTGTTATTCAGCTTTGTTGTAAGAAACTTGGAAATGTAGCTAACTCCATTACCGATCGAAGAAGATAAGGTAAGGTGAGGCAGAGAGAAATCCATTGCTCCAAAATCAATTTCCAGTGCATTTTCATCATATGCCCTGCAATTTTTTATGAGGATGTTATCTCTCATTCCACCCAATTTATGGATAATTACAAAAAAACCCAAAAACCAGATGTTTTTGAAAATTGCAAAAGCCCGTTGAGGTTTGATTCATATTACATTCCCCCCCCCCATATGCAAAAAACATTTCAAAAAACCTCTGATATTTCCAATAATATTACAGTTATCCCTTAAGACAAAATCAAATCAAACTTGAGGGGCTTTTTGTAGTTATAATATATGTATAGGTTTTTTTGTAATTAGACCAAACCTCTGCATACATACTAATATTCACACCATGCATGCCCATAAAATTTAAATAGAATATGGTTTAATTACAAAACCTACCTTTGAGGTTTGTAAATAACAAATAAGGGTGTAAATTGATCGAGTCCAATCGAATACGGTATTGTGTTCAAGCTAATATGATTTTTTTTCAAAAATTGCATTTGAGCTTGCTTTGATAATTAATCGAATTGAGCTTGTACGAGGTTTAATCGAATATGAATCGAGTGAGTGACTTGATATTTTATTATGTTATTTTTTTACTACGAGTCGAGGTTATATTTTATGGAACGAAACATTATGTTCAAGTTTGGTTCGTTATATTAACGAACCGAGCTTGAACTCAAACGATTTTTTAACGATCGATCTCGAGTCAAGTATCGAGTATCTAGATTCGTGTTTCACCCCTAACTTAAAAAATAAAAAAAGAAAAAAGAAAAACCAGATATCTTTCAAAATAACAAATACCCTATTGATATTTGTTTCTATTTCCCAAATTGCACCTTTTGAAGAGGGTATTTGTTAAGTACATACAAATTTGAATGGGGTGTCTGTACTATATTGAGGGGTTGTTTGTAATTTTGAAAGATAACCGACTTTTTTTTTAATCATGTCAAATCTCAGGGGTAGTTTCTGTAATTTACACTAAAATATGATGGATAGACTCAATCTCCTATTGTTTTTCATTTGAAATTTTATCATGTTACCATTTGTTTCCAATAATTAAATGATTTAGCACACAATAAACAAAAAAATGAGCCAAATAAAAAAATAAATCATGAATTTATGTACCAGGTTTCATCCACTGTCATCTCTTTATATTTCAAGTACTCTGTTCCAGTGAGGCCCTCCACAGACAGATCATTTGCATTCACTCTAACATACTCCCATAATCCAGGAGAAGGCCTTATAGCAAAAGCAACATATGGTGGAATAACTGCTGCTTCCTGCTTTTTTTTAACATGCAAAAGTGATTGCCATTAGTAAAAGAAACACCGGGCGCGTTTGCAGACGCTTAAAAAAAAGTGATTCTCGACTTCTGGCTGGAAAAAAAAATTATTTTGTTTTAAATGTCAATTTATGTTTCTAATTGTACATGATTTAATCAGAATGCGCCTTAGGTGCTTTAGATTTTGATTCTACTTCTAGTTTTATTCTATCAATTTGTAAAGGTTCTTTTGGAAATTTTTGCCTAAAAAATTAGGGATAATTACAAAAAGATCCCTGAGGTTTGGGCTAATTACAAAAAAAACCTAGAGATTTTAAAAATTGCAAAAACTCTTGAGGTTTGATTCCGTCTTACGTTTTCTCCTTCATAAGCAAAAACCATTTCAAAACCCCCTTGATATTTCTAGAAATATTACGATTATCCCCTTAAATTTAAGATATAACAAACTTGAAATATTAGAACATCTCTGGTTTTTTTGTTATCCCCATATTTTGTAATTATCCCAAAAAATAAATATTCAGCTTCTATATGGAAACACTACCAATTCCGAGTTCCAAATGCTTTCGACCACTTTAATAAACAACTTCTTCTAAAAGCATAAGTTTTTGCAGACACGACAAAACAAAAGTACAACAATAGAACCACAAAGAACAAATAAGTCGTACCTGAGTCGTGCACAAGATGTATCCGAGTAATCCTTCTAGTAACTGAGTCCTTTCGGCTTTATCATCCACAGCTTGCTCCATCTCTAACATTAAATGGTTAAGTTTCATTAGCCGTTTTCCTTTCTCAATGTATTTCGCGAAGCATTTCTTCATGTGGTACCGGCTTTGTCTTAACGCCTCCGGCATGCTGTCTGCTATCGACTCGGACCTCTTCAAGACTGGTGCATTAGAAGCCATTTTGATTACAACTAGTTAAGGAGTTTAAGGTTTGTTTGGATGTTAAGTAATTAGAGAAAAAGAGATTGGTTTTTTTATGGGCTATTTCAAGATTTTTTTCATGCATTTTATAGATGGATGAGATATGTCTTTGTTTTATGCATAAGGCAAAGGGAGGTGTTAGGAGGGGAGAAAGAACATTTTTTGTAGTCAAGAAATTGCAAAAGAAAGGAATTTTGGGTTGCAAAGGTAAACTTGTGTCTGTCATTAGGATTTTGGTTTTGGTATCATTCTTTTCTTTTCTTTTAGACCTTAATTTGAGAAAATAATACATGACATAGTACAACTATCTTAGTATTTTGAGAAGTACTAGGAAAGAAAAGTGCATATAACTTGTGAAGTGGGCAAAAAAAACCTTTTGAATTTGATCTTTTCCCTTTGAATGACCAACATTTGCATGCAATTTTGTTGTGGCCATCATTTTGCAATTTGTGTTGTTGTTTCATTTGCTATTTCAATAGCATTAATATATGTTATGTGTATATTGATGTTTAGATTGTCTATTTTAAGTTATGTTTCATATCTCATTTCAATAAAATAGAGAACGTAGTGTGTGTGCTGGTGATATTATTTTGTATATTTGGCGTGCAATGGTAATTTAAAATGTGTAATAAAATATTATTTGGAATAGAAGATTGCACTAGATAATTTTGAAGTGTGAATCATGTGTTTATTAAAAGACTTAAGGTTTGTTGGTTTCATTGAGCATTGATTCTAACTCCTATTACACATCTTTGAACTCATTGCTCAAAGGGTAAAGAAAAAAAAAATGTTTTTTTTTTTTGTCATCTATCACCAATAATTTATGTTGATGTGTGTGAGGAGATATTTTCTCACCCAAAATTAAAAAAAAAAAAAGAGCAACTTAATGTAGATGCATAAGATTTCCATGTTACGCATAAAGGCTTTTAGTTGCTTCACCAATTTTAATTTTGTTTAAAATCTAGTGCTGGTTAGATTCATTTCAAATATAAGAAAGGCATTTATTTTTTTTTTTTTTTCTTTTTAGGTGAGGGTGAGGGAATTAGCATATTTCCCCCTCAAATTAATACCCATTGGCACTCAACCACTCGAATTATCGATTTTGCCCCTTGTACTATGAAAAAAATATCCCAAATTTGTAATTTATTTTGCATTTTTTTCCATAATCAAAAAATTGTAATTTAATTTAATTTGACTTGATTTATTTACAAATATATAACTAAATCACTTTCTTATTTGCATAATCATTTACTTAATCAACATTGAGAATCTCGACCAATTAAATTGGGGTGTCTACAGTAATTGGACATAGACGATAGCACATACTAATTATTAATTTCATACTAAAATATCCATTTTCAATATTATGTAAGCAATAATTGAACACTGTATCAAATATATATATTTTTCCATAAAATATTAATGCAAGCATAAACTATTTTAACTATTAAGAAGTTTAATGTACTAGTTGTCCACCCGTGCGATGCACGGATTATATATTAAGTAAAAATAATTTTAATATTTTAGTTAATTAAATTCAATAAATTATTTAAATGTAAAGCCGTATAACTTGCTCTTCATAGAATTGTCATAACTACAATGTTTAAATTCAACATTTTCTGTAAAAAAAAATATAAACTTTGAAATAAATAATTAACCAAATATTTTGATATATAAAAAATAAAGAAAATAACAAATTAGAGCCCAAATCTTTACAGACCCAAAAAATAAAACAAAAAAAAAAATTTGATTCTTTCTGAATTACCTTATTAAATATAAATATATATTCTATTTGAAATTTCAAGCCATTAATTAACAAAATATTACAAAATCAATTCATTGTGGGACTAAGAAAAGTAGCAAAATTACAGCTTATTTCAATACAAAAAATTAACAAAAAATCATTAATTGAAAAATACACAAAATAGGTATAAAGAAAATGCCCAATTACGATGCAAAAGAACCCATCCGATTTGATGGGAGTGGATTACCATTTGTTATGCAAAGACAGAAGCCCATTTGAAGAATTAACCGATACTTATTTGTTCTTATTTGTTAGTGTGGAATGTGGATTGCCATTTCTCTTTTGCATAATAGATGAGCCCGTTAACCAAAACCCAAAAGACATACTGCATTCATTTCAACAAACAAATCCTCATCACCTTCTTTACCCTATTCGCTGGTTTCCAAAGAAGTCTAGAACATTATTTCCCCCACCCCCCTTCATGTTCTAAATCAAATATCTCAAAATGAACCTTTTCTCTTCAGCCAAATATCATCAGATATTTATCACTTCTTACATCCCTACATTTAGAAAATATATATGTATCTAAAATCCCTCAAAAAAGATATTGTAAATTGATTTTCATCACTTACACCACTTACACTGTGAACATACTGTAAATTGTTGTAAGAATCTTCATCATGACAAATGCAATCTAAACAGGAAATATTTGAATTGGCTCCATATGCAGGCACAAAGATGTAATTTGGTTCAAACTGAAGTTACAATGCCCATTGCAGTTTGGTTCAAATTGGTCTCTAATTAAACTGAATAAGGGGTCATTTGGAAGCTATATCTCGATTGACACTGTATCTCCAATTTTTCTCTGTTGCTTAAATTGGGTGCATTTTGAAAGAGAGAATTATCTATTTATACTACATTTAACATCAATTTTCTAGGTTATTTATTATTGCCAAATGCAACTTGCAATTTATTTGCAACAAAGAATACAATCGATATACTATTTTCGAGGTTATTTTTATGCTAATTCAACTTGCTATTTATTTGCTGCCAACAATTCAACCTTATTTACTATTATCAAACAAAAAATTTGAAATTTAAACTATTTCCCAATAACATTGTTTTAATTGGTGCCCCATTCTATGCAACTAATAACTACAAATGACCATTGCAATACGAAATACGAAGAGTTTTCAACGTTAATAAAATAAAGCCTTTCACTTTTTAGATTACAAAAAAGCATTTAAAAATTAATTGAACTCTGCATTATATGTCAGAGTACACTTTTCAAAACTTACTATAACTGGCAACAAAAATTTGGCGGGAACATACTATTTTTGTAGAGTATCTTGTTTTTATATATTATATGATTCAATTAATCAAAGAGATTGCCTTTATATAAAATCTCTGAGTTTAAATTAATAAGACGGATCCTACAAAACACAAAACCATGAGTTTCTTTTATAGGTATGGGTTGAATCCGTTCCATAGATTATGTCCGTGAGACCGTTTCACACAAGTTTTTGCCATAACTAAATTTTTACTAGAGTGCTTATTAAAAATTATTGAAATTTTATTATTTAAAATAAAATTAAGAGTGCAAGACATGAAAAACACATTTTTTTATAAAATGTGGCTGCAATTTTTGTTTTCAGTAGATAAATTGCGAAAAATCGTTATATTTATACAAAGTAAGATTTTCAACATAATAGCAAAAGCAATAATATAAGGATCAAAACACAGAAATAACATTTTACGCCCTAAAAATTAGAAGTCGCTTGAGGACATATTCACGCTTTTCCGTCCCCAAATTTCTGAAATTAGGGTTTCGTAAAACCCTAGCTGCGCCACCTCCTTCTCGCCTATATATAAGAGGACTCTCTGCTCTCATCCATATCTCCCGATTCATAGCGATCCCCATCTCAGCTCACTCAAAACGCCGTCGTCCTCTTCGTCTTCCTTTTCTCCCCCAATTTCTGAATTACACAATTTTTAGGTTTTTATATGTACATTTATCGCACACAAATGCGTCGATTTACTGATTACCGGCGCTCTTGATTGAAAGTAGGCGTTGCGTATGAGCCGACGCTAAACCTCTTTTACCCGTTTCTGTCTTTCGAACGGAGCTCCGTTTCTGTCGAGCTTTACTCTATCAGAATCGGTGAAATCTCTTTTTTTATTTTCAATAAATTTCTTTTTCGCTTTTTCACTGTTTTTGTGGAGCTGGAAATGATGATTATTTCCCCAGATGATTCGACGCTGAAATTACTGAGCGCTTATTTTGTTTTTTCTCCCTTTATTGGTGAGAAAATCCAAGCCAGATTTTCTGATCCATCTCCACATTTTTAATTCAATTTTTTGGGTGAGTTTACGATTTTTTTTTCTCGTAAATAATATACCATGGATGTGATGATTATTTCCCCAGATGATCGAAGTTGATTATACTGTGCTACTATAATTTTTCTCCTTTCTGGAGAAGATCAAGCCATAAATCTGATCCATTTCAAAATTGGATGCTCCTTTTTTTGGTAGCTAATATTGATATGCAATATAAACCCATAAATTTTAATATAATTCATTTTTTAAGTATTATCAGGTGATTTTTAATGATTATATTATTTGTAATATGTTTTTTGTTAGATGGAGGTGATGAATTTTTCCCCAGATGATTCGACGCTGAAATTACTGAGCGCTATATTGTGTTTTTTCTCCCCCTTGTGGTGAGAAAATCCAAGCCAGATTTTCTGATCCATCTATAAATATTATTTTACATAAAATTCATATTTTTTGCTAAAAATTCGTATCTTATTATGTTTATATATATATATATGTGTTGTCTTCTCTTTTTAGTTTTTGTTTTGTTTTTTGGGTCTTCCGTTTTTTAATTTTTTGTAGCTTTCGTCAAACTACCAAAGCCTTGTATTTGACATCTGAACATTTAATAAACTTTTGTAAGTTTGTCTCTAATCAATAGAACATTTGTATTGACAACAAACGAAAACAAATCACAAACTCATGAAGCAAAGGTAGCAAACAGAAATGGAGATCTGATAACTTAGTATTGTATATACAATGTGAAGGAGCTCTAAACATTTGCTAAACTTTAAGATTGTGTTCGAAGAGATGTGTTCGAAAACAGGCTTCCCTTTTCGGCATGTGTTCGAAAACCATGCCACTTTAAGATTGTAATATTACATAATCAAATGAGATAAATACCAAAAATCCCTTGAGGTTTAGGCTAATTATAAATAAATCTAAATGTTTTTAAAAATTGGAAAAAAAATTCTGGAGGACTATCTTCATCATTCTTTCTTTTATTTTGATTTTTATTATTTTATTTGTATAAAAATTTTATATAAGTAATTTTATTTATTATAAAATTTATTAATTTTTTTATTTTCATAATTAATCAAAAGGTGTCGCTTAAGTACACTCCTTTCATATAATTTCAAAAATGTCATTAGTTTAAAAGACTATGATACCCTTAAATAAATTGTTCTAATAACTTCATCTTTATCACACTTGCCCATGTTTTTGTAAAAATACGATTTTTTTTATAAACCCTATATTTTTAAACACTTATTATTAAAAATATTTAATTTTGTCGAATAATATTCAAACAAATACAGTTACCCAACATTTATACCCAACAATTACCCAAACTAATTCAACTATAATTGCGAAATTAAATTAAAATATTAAATTCAAAATTAAAACAAATTAAAAAATGCGTAATCTAAAAGATATTATATATTTTTTTATTGCCGAACAAAAAGATTGGTGGAATTTCTTCGTCGCGGTTGACGCGCTTTATCATTTTGAGTGTATTTGGGAGGAAAATAAGTACAATGATAAAATTGGAAAAAGGGGGTAAACTCATTAGTTGTGCCATATTTGAAAAAGGGGGTGTCAATGATATCTGCTCATTTTAAACAATGATCATTGCCAATCACGATTAAGAACTGGACTCAAATTCATTAAGCATCTTGAGCCATGTTTAAGAGCATTGATTTGGCGTGAGAGTACAAATACTTAAGATGAGTAATCATTAGATCTGGAAAGCGTAGACGACATGGGTAAAATTCCAGATCTGACATAATAATTAGGAAGGATGTGTCTTCCATATGTAGCGAAAAGCTTTCAGGTCATGACCGGGCTGACCTATATAAGGGTGCAGCCGACCTAAGCGGCGGTGCCCTTCTCAGCTAGTCAAACGCATGGCCGAGCTGATATTTTATACTCCCTAGCTCATGTCTACGACCGAACTAGGAGAGTTGGGGGACTAGTTGATTCGGCGTGTTTAAAGCATACAAACAAGTAGAAGGGGTATCTGCCAGATCTGGAAGTGTATTCAACAAGGGTAAGATTCCAGGTCATGATCGAGCTGGCCTATGAGCTAGAGTGATATAATCGACCTAAATGACGATGTCCTGCTCGACCCGATCTAGCCATGCAAACGCAGACGACCTGACAGAGAGTTACTAGGAGATACGATCGACCTGACATAGTTACTAGAAGATACGCCCGACCTGACAGAGAGTTACTAGGAGATACGATCGACATGACAGAGTTACTAGAAGATACGCCCGACCTGACAAAGAGTTACTAGGAGATACGATCGACATGACAGAGTTACAAGAAGATACGCCCGACATGACAAAGAGTTACTAGGAGATACGACCGACCCGACAGAGTTACTAGTAAGATACGCCCGGGCGACAAACAAGAACAGGAGATAAGTCGACCGCCGAGAGTTACTAGGAGATACGACCGACCTGCCAGAGAGTTACTAGTAGATACGATTGACTTGACGACAAGAGGTTAAAGCCTTGAACGACCTGGAAGGAAGTTACTAAAAGAGGTGGACGACCTGACATAAAGTTATTAAATGTCAGGTCATACCGCACGCATTAAATGCTCCTAGAGGAAGACCTGACAAGTAGTTAATATCCTAAAAAGGCTGATTCGACAGGAAGTAACTACTCCCGGGGTCGACCGACTGATGTGACTAGTTCTTTTTGTCGTCCTAGCCCGGTTTTCCACCTTGTTTTGACTCCCAATCCCGATCGGACACGTGGAGCCCAAAGGACCAAAGGGCTTGGGTATAAAAGGAGGAAGAAGGTGAGAAATCAAGGGACATTTTGAGCACTTTTTATTCAGCTTTTATATTTTATACACTGCTCTTTACTCTCTTCCCTTTTACTGACTTGATCGTCGGAGTGCTTACGCCGGAGTTCTCTCCTGTTAGTCTTTTGCAGGCTATCTGAGGATCGAGTTGGATTCTTGAGAAGATCTCGCCATTGGAGGCCGTTTCAAGCATGAAGTTGGAACACCAAGTCCAAATTAGTAATAAGAATGAAGTTGGAACTTAGAGTCCAAATTAGTAATAAGCTAAATCCAAATAAGATATACTTCTACGTCGCACTTCACAAGAAGCTAGAAGTAGATTTATTAGCATCATATTCTAAATAAAGTTCTATTGGTGCAAGGCAAATACGATAATAGCATGACTTTACAAACACGAATACAGTTTTCTAGACAAGTTTAAAAAAGAAAAAAAAAATGAAAAGAAAAGATAAATAAGAACATGAAGAGGGCTTATCAGAAGTGCCAAACAAATATTCAATGTGGATTTCATGGGTTTATCATCATGAGGAGATTCAGGACATGAAAAATCATTCATTGCTCATAAAAGTAGGGTGCACACTTAAATTAATCTTCATTATCAGGACACGAAGAAAATCACACACCGTTATGTTCTGGATACGTTCAATTTCTATTACATAAGTTACAACCCATTTGAGCCATTATCTCAGGCGAACTAATCAATAAGTTCATCTCCACCAAAATTAGAAAATAACTAATTTTGCCACAGCTCTGAAAAAGGCTTCCCTTTTCGGCATGTCAGCACGCAGTCCATAACAATCTGTCTCAGTTGTTTCTCAACATCTTCCATTGGAAGGGTTGCATCTAATATCTACAATGTAAAAGCCAAAAATAAGACCAACATCAATCATCAAATCTTGCTTCAATCCCACAGACATTCTCTAATTTTGTTGATTGTGATGTAATTCACAAGACACGCTTGCGTTCAACCTTACCAGCCAAATAGGCATGCCCGATTATTCATTGCATCCAATTGTAAGACTTACCATCCTATACTTTGTTCCAACTTCCAAAGCATCATTTAATTTTAAAAAGCCCAAATGAAAATTGGGATGATTATTATGAATTTATGATGTTAACAAAAAGAAAAAGACCAGTCTAAGCTCACTACCTTCCATGTGGCATCATCGCAAAGCGTCTTATAAGATTCAACAACTTTTTTCTGAAACTCAAGCTTCTCATACCTTTCACCTCCATAACCTCCTCTTTCGGCAGCCTTCTGTAATTTTTGAACATAAGTTCAGGGTCAGCCTGGATATATCTCAACTTGGAATGGAATACTTAAACAGCAATCTGACAGAGGTCTCATATAAGAAAAGAACACATAATTGATGCAATGAAAAATAGTATGAATAGAGATTCTCTAGTATAAGAGCCTCTGTAAGAGAATGATATATTTGGGACTATGCAGATCCACTTGAAATTAATGAAGATGATATAATTTCTGAAACTTGAAAATATTCTGCATCACGTAGTTGAAAATCCGGATATTTGAAAAGGGTGAATAAGCCACTACAAACGCATTTCTGGCACAAAGTTGATTTAATACTAAACCATTCAGTACTGAAGAAGTGTGCATCAAAAATCATATACCTCTGGGGATATGCCTAGGTATACAACTAGATCTGGAGCTAGCAATCCTGCCTCTGGAGCCTGCAGAACAAAAGGGATATAACAAAGACATAATGAGTTCCACAAAATCTGATAATGGTTTTGACAACTAATATACACAATATATCCACCTTGCACCACTCCACATCAAGTCCTTTAGCAGATGAGAAAGCAACCCCAGAAAATGAATAACGATCAATAATGAGTGTGGTTCCACTCCTCAGCTTAGACTCCATCAATGATCTAAAGCCACATAGTCAATGATCCAGTAAGAGTGTTTGAATTATAAAACAAAATAATTGACAGTTAAACTCATGTGAATTCCTAATAAAAATTTAAAGCATGTTAAGGGATGGTATGATTCATTACACAAAGGGCAGAATAATCCATCATTTGTTGGCCAAACCAACATCATCTTGAGTAACGGAGAGAACAAATACAAAAAAAAAAAAAAAATGAGCAGGTTTATCCAGCTTCTATAATAACCAATATCTTTGTCAAGCTGAATCACGTGCGAGGGTTTTGATAAAAAGACATCAGCTTTTCTAGCATAGCTTGTTCTGATACATTCCACAAAGCAAATTTATAAAAGATACATTCCAAAGTTTTGTTCGACCACTGAATTGACTCGATATTCAATATTTTGAATTTTACCACTAACTAGGCTGGCATGTTTACATTTTCCATGTACATGAAAATAAGAAAGCTTCATTTTTTTGGCAAAAAGAGATTGCTAGGTAATGCATGTCTTTATAACACAGGACTTGCCTATATAAAAAGACATCTGAATCAATGCCCATATGGAAAATACTGGAAAAAAATCATCATTATGCACAAAGAAGTAAAAGTTAACCTCTTCTCCCAACGATTTGCACTGAAGAGGAGATGAATTGCATGATCATCCAAATGTGATTTGTTGGCTAGATAGGAAGAAATCATTTGTCCAACACCTGTATTTCTATCAGGAAATCTCCATAATTCAACTGCATGTCCCAACTCTTCCAGGTAAGAGTGCAATCTGCCACACTGAGAGGTCTTTCCACATCGATCCAAACCTTCTAGAACAATTAAGGCACCCCTTGAATCAATTTTGTCACTACTTTCCATGTGAACTTGTCTTAACGAGCACTTGGACAGGTATGATATATTGCAACGAGAATTTAGTGACTGCTGCACGGTTACCGTTGCAAAATTTCTGAAAGATAAAACATGAATTTGAATATCAATATAGACTCTTTGATATTTCAAAATACGGAATATTGACTCCCTAGAAACTTTGATAACTTCACATGTAAATGAAGAAATGCAAAAACCTATGTCAAGCTTCAGATCGAAGCATTTGAGATTTTTAAATAAGTTTTAAAACCAGTACAGTTTATATCCATTGATTGCATAACTAAAGAATTTTTCCCATTCGATAATAAACTTTATATGGAAACGTATCATAAACTAAGAATTAAAAAAACCAATAACGAAATATGCAATCCAAACACCAATGTAAACGCACTTTATCAAACAACTTGCGAGCACACCCAACTCACTATGCCAAACATTACGTACACTCCCAAGCCCCAACAAAGAAACAAATCAAAAGGTAATTAAACACTTATTCATTAATGAATAGAGCAAATTGTGTGTAATTGGACTTACAAAGCCTTAAAAACGGTGGAATGATAAACATTTGTCATGTCCTATCGTCAAAACCCTACACATTATTCCACACCCACTTCATAAATTACCAAAATTCCATATGCATAAACAAATATTAGAATATATACGTCAATTATGCATGAATCATACGGAAATTAATGATAGCTTTGACAGAAAGAATAAATTACCTGCTCAAGAAGACATGTCTTTCGTTTGCTCAAAGAAGTAATTCGTGTGAAAGTATGTACACACTTCAGGAGGGAAAAGGTATAAAATTTTGGTGTTTCGCGGTCTTATATAATTAAATTAAATAAATTAAAATGCTTAACAATTTCAGACTTGGGCCTGGACCCCGTGAACCACTCTATGATCAACATGTGGGCCTATGGTCCCGTCCGCACTCTATAATCTTTAGCAGTTTTTGGACTATGGGCCTCTTTCGACGTAGATTGGTAGTCAGAGCACTAGTTTTTGTATTTTTGTAACTTTGGGCTTGTTAAATCCTCGAGAAAGAAAGAGTGAGTGACTGTGTGCACAATTCCCGGGCCTACTTTTTAGTATATTTGGGCTAGAAGTTGATCTTGATCCAGCTCATATGATTCAATCTGGATGCAGATTATAATATTGAACTTTGGAAAACAGCTTTTTTATTACTTTTTTTATGTTGTTTTATATTTCATTTTTATGTAGTACACGTGTTTATAACACAGAATATGTATTGTTTATTATGTAAATTTGATTTATCTCATGACCACATTTCATAAATTGAAACAGTAAAATATAAATGAAATAGAAAATTTAAAGTTGAAGTGTAGACAGAAAACTTTTTGGGATGTTCAAATTAATTAGCCTTTTACTAGTCATTCGTCCATGGAGTTTTTAGAAAAATGAGGAGTAATTATGTTGGGGGTCCTGTACCGGGTTGAGACATTAATTTTATACAAATATGTAAAGTGTTAGGAGGAAAAACAGAGAATAATAAGTTTGTAATAATATATAATATTGATGTGGTATAAATCCGATCTAGTTCTTATGTTGAATTCAACCATTTAGGGGTCACCACATATGTCACAAAAAGTCACGCTCGCGATCAAGTCAGTTCCATAGCAAGTACGAGCCAAAAACTTGAGAGGAACTAAAGGTATAACTGTAATATGTTTACAAATGTAGATGGAGTGTTTGACATGTTTTTGCTTATCAAGGAGGTAAAGTGTAATACAAAATCAAAACTTAGAGGTATTTTTGTAATTTTCAAAAACCTCTGAGATTTTTTGTAATTACCCTAAACCTCAGGGATAGCTTTTGTAATTATCCTTGTATTATGAGATTATCCAAATAGATCTGAAATTGTTAACTTCATTCATACTCATCAATCCAACCCAAGCCTAAAATCAGAACCCATGGAGAAGAAGATTTGTTTTTTCTGCTTAATATATTCATCGTCTGAGATTTATATCATGGCTCTAAATATGGTCGAATAATATCATCAATAATAATTAATAAGGATTATCCAACACCTAAGTACAGTATGAGATGCAGTCAGATAAAATTTTCTTGTACCTGTGTCTCCACTGAACTGCCAATTTCCACCTATAAATGGACCTTCTTGTCTTTGAACAAACATCTAACTTGGTAGACTCTAAGAAAGTACGAATTTCATCACATAACGCAGTCGAACCCTCTACATCTCCATCATAATCTTGAATTTTGTCGATGATACGTAGAATCAAAGCATCTTCATCAATTGAGGTCGAAAAACTGCTCAACATTACCTGACATTTCTTTGCGATCCATTCCATTACAGCAACCTCGTTCTCCTTTGAGATGCGTTGGCCTGAATACGCAATGTGTTTAACTGATCGACGATTGGTGACAGGGGTGGCCCACAACCGGACGGTGGAGAGGAGGGCAAATGATGGTTTCCCATCTTGAGAAATGTAGAGTGATTCTTTAGGCCATGAACAAAGGGAATACATTTGAGTTTCTAAGGAAATGAAAGCCTTGTCGTTCGGGTTTTCCTGCAGGAGAAATCCATAGTGTTCGAGAAGCTCCAAATTTGTGTATGTGCCGTAGCTTAAAAGAACCTGCAGGAAAAAAAAATAAAAATTGCCACGAGACAACGCAAAAAGTACTTTTGTGTTAGAACAAGATTCTATGAGATAGAAAAACAGAGATTGTCCGTTCCTAAAGCATTTTAAGTGTACTACTACATGTTAATCAACTGTTCCCATTAATCCAACATTTTATCATTTATTCGTTGAACTACTAGTTTCCAAGTTGATAATAATAACTATTCTTTGATAATCATCATTCTGTTCAGCAAAAAGGTTAAGTTTTTTATTTTTAGGTAGGAGTTGGCTTAAGCTTGGTCATGTTCCATAATGTACATGTTGATTTTACATAAACAATCATGTAATGGGACATGAGTAGAGCAACTATCTCAACTCATCACCGTCTCATCATATTTTCCATGCAAGTGGAAAAGCCAATGATGATGATGGTTTTTGGGTTTCATCTCATTTTTCCTTCGTATGAAAGTTGCGTCAGAAGGCCATCCGGCGTAAAACTTTGCCATTTTGCTTTTTTGTGTGAATTTGTAGTGTTAACTAATTTGAGACAATTAATTGATACTATAAACTCTACACTACCGACCGCACATAGTGGGATAAGGTGCAATTGACGACGATGATGGTGATGATGATGATGATGATGATGATGATGATGATGATGATGATGATGATGATGAGTTGGTTTAAGCTTCAGTTTATTTTCTCAATTGAGTCTTTTTTCTGATTGTTAATATGTGATTTATATTCAGTACTATCTCATTAAACAATGTTAAAATGGAATCATTATAATACTTATTAATAGATTAAAGAAGTCTTTTATGTTTCATATGACAGCACAAAGCATTATCACTTGCAGCACTAAGCTAGATGAGTAGAAAGAAGAATATGAGCAATACCTGTTCCCCTTTACCATAGTTTCTTTTAGCATAGAAGCAATAACTAGCAAGTGCTTCATCATAACCAGCATCCGTTAACCTATCTGTGTTTGCATCTGACAGCTGTTCCATTGAATTTCCTTCGTTTTCTCCTTCCAAAGAAGAGGTTACGTGCGAGAAAGAGCCAGCACCACAAACCTTTCCATTGTTCAAATGATACGAATCTTCTTCAGGAGGCGTGTAGTTAAAGTAATCTCCAACAGGGCATAAACAACCCGCAGTATCCCATGGTATATGCATAGTGCGCGAGGATATCTTTTAAAAAGAAATTCATCATAAAATTTCCGACTTAGATTTCTTAAAAATAATAATGTCACGGATATTGAAAGTTAATGGGTGAAGGCAAAAATTATTACTACCCTCTTTGGCATCGAACAGCCATTATTTTGTACTTAAAAAACTGAACGACATAGATAAATATTTTCTGGACCATAAACGAAGAAATCAATTGAACTACAAACATACAAAAATATATATATATATATATTATCTTAATTTAATTGTTTTTGGTTGCAGGCTAGAGGAGAAATGCACACTTTGATGGCTTAAATGGCTGACAATCTTAGTCATGTAACTTTTGATGTGGCAGTTTTGATTCGTGACAATTTTACCCTTTAGAAAAAATAGCAATTTTAGTCCTGTAACTTTTAACGGTGATAGGTATTTTTGGTACTTTGGCTAAAGAACAGGGGTATTGAGGGAACAAATAAAATATTGAAACCAGTTGGGACCAAAACCTAAATATCAAAACTCGTAGGACCAAAATTGCACAAATTAGAACTTATGAGATCAAAATTGCAAATAATCAAAATCTTACGAGGATCAAAATTGCAACCTAAAATATTTAAAGGACCAAAATTGCTAGCCACTGATAGTTAAGGACCGGTTTTGCAATTAAGCCAAAATTTGATCATGAACCAAATGACAAGTGCTTACAGTTGCAGAAGCCCAGAGCCACGCGTTGAAGGTTGTCAGCCGAGGCTTCAGATTAAGTTCACACATAACCGGAGTAGCTTCTTCCCATTCCGCTCTACTTTTAAGAACAGCTTTTTCTGCAGTCCAAATTGCATCATCAATCTACAATTGATTTTTACATGCTTCGCATCAAAATTATCCCTTCCAAAACATAATCATTATTCATTTTTAAATCAATCTTTTGGAAATTTAAATCGACACTGCCAACAACTGAATCAACCAAAACTAACCTGCAAAGCTTCTATCTCAAACTGACCAAAACTCGCTAGCAAATCATAACTTCGAGGCAACTGCATTAGGTAAGGGTACCACCAAGAACTCCTACCCTTGTTTACTTCATTCAGTAAAGCAATGGACAATATCTGGACCAAATTCAAATATAGCCAATATCACATACATGTTCTTGAAGATTCTAATTGAATAAAACTTGGTGTTGTTAAAAACTCATGTTTATACTTCTCCAACTTTCATGAGAGGTGACACATTTTCATATCTAACTTCACTTTATGAATCAGGAACCATATTCATAGCCATGCCTAATGTATAATTTGCAGCTGCAGGTTTTCGGCATCACTTCAAAGTAAACAACAGATCATTCCAAATAAATAAAGTTTGTTCCTTTTTTTTCTCTTCAAGCAACACGAGTACATTTCCCTAAACTTAGCAACTGCATTCAAGAAACACTAATTAAGAACTTCTTTCTTTTGATCTTCCATCCAACTGAGGAAGTTTCCAAAATGTACAGAATCGAAAACCCTTGTCATGCAAATCACCTTAGTAAGTAGTAACACCTAAGATAGGTTGCAAATGAACCAAGTCGCTCGTGAGCTATTCGGAGCTCGACTCGATAAAAGCTCGTTTGAGCTCGTTTAATAAGACTCATTACAATAATTGAACCAAAATCATGCTTAGCAATATTCAACTTGTTAGCTCGTGAGCAGGCTTGTTAGTGGGTTCGTTAGTGTGCTTGTGAGCTAGCACGTATACTTTAATTTTAGTTTTTAAACGTTTACTTATGATAAACATAGAAACATTTAAATAAACTTATTTGTTTGAATTAATCTATATGTTTCAGCAAATATATAATGTGTTAGAACTTAGAAATATAATTTTATTGTTGTAATAAACTGAAAAGAATACTTTAATTTAAAAATAATATTTACTAAGCTCGTTTAGATAGATTGATTAAGGTCCAAAAAGTTCGTGAACCATCTAACATATTCGATAAATTACTCTCGAGCTTTGGCTCGATAATAAACGAGACAAGTTCCAATTCTCAAAAGTTCGGCTCGGTTTCATTGCAGCCAACACCTACAGGGTTCCTCCCAGAAAAACAACCAAAAAAAAAAAAACAATTCCCAACCTGAGTAGAAGAGAGTGAAGGATATTTCCCCAAAGCAGCAGACAACTTGTGATCTTTACCAATTAGACAATCGCTAGTCATCAAAGCCGCCTTTGGAACCCTCAGAACCAACTCCCCTTTCCTCAAATCACGCGTAGTAGCTAAACCTCTCCTGCATCAATAATCACACTACTTTACAATCATTTGCAGAAATGTAATGCAGAAACCTACGTTTACATGTGCGAAATTTTACCCGCCGGCTTCAGGAAAATAGGAGACGGACAGAGAATGGCCGAGACAAGACGAAGAAGAGGTATGCGAAACTGGAGAGTCTGAGATTCCAATTGCAGCACCCCATTGGAGGAAGCTCTCTAGGTTTGCTGCTTCTTCCATTTTCTGGTCTCCGATTCCGGTCCGACGACATGGGCCGTTAAGGTTTATTGAAAAAGTTTGGGCTGAGAAGTAAGTGGATACTGTGGATGGGCTCTGAAAGTGACTTATAGTTATTTGAGTTTCAAATTACTTCAAAGCCCAATTTGGAATATATATATGTGTGTGTGTGTGTAAATTTAAGATGATTTCAAAAAAAAAAAAAGTTATTTCTAAGATTTAATCTAATTATAAAAATAAGAATATTTATCTTTTCAAAATTATAACTACACGATTGAAATACTACCGTCTACAAGACTACAACCACCCCTGGAGGTTTAGCCTGCCATTGGATACGGAAGGATTTCCATTTTCGTTCAACTGGAATTGTTTTTTAACAAAAAATACAATTATTTATGAATATTTTCAAAAAATATTTATCATCCCACTTTCATTTTGTCTCTTACCAATTACATATGCACATTTTTTTCGAAAAAACTAATAATTATTACACATTCTTCCACAATTTCATTATTCACTCACTCACACATTTTTAACTATCAATCATATCGAATTATTATTTTTAAATCAAACCAACTTTTATCATTACTTTTCCATCTACATCCAATCACACTTTTAAAAGGGTCACCTTAATAGGGTGCAGTTTTGTAAAATAAAAACAAATGCCGATGAGGTATTGTTAATTTTGACAGATAATAAATCTTTTCTATTGTTAAACGTAATTTTAAGAATAGTTTTTACTATTTATCCTACACATACTTTTATTGTACAATATTTTAAAATTAGCGTGACAATAAAAAAATAAAATTTATTATTATACCTGAAAATAGTTTGATTTTGGTGTTTATTTTTTTAAATCTTTGTGTCTCCGAGTAATTGTATGTAGGAATAAAAATACTTTGTCCTTTTAGTTATACTTGTTTTTATACTTTGGCTAAATATTTTTTATAGCATTTTTTTTTCTATCATGTAATGTGCAAAGGTGACTCTAGCGGAAATATTTCGCATTTGAACTATTAGAACATATAGGTTATGAAATAAGCTTTGAGACGTTATGAATCACTATATTTAAGATATTCATTGTCCATACTTTAATTTATTGCAATTTGCAATAACATGGTAATATAAGAAAAAAACCATATAGTGATCTACAGACAAGTAATTCTATAAAGCTCGAATAGAACTTTTGTAGTAATTTGAATGTGACAGAATGTGATAAAATAGAAGGAAGAAGTTGTAATTATTTTTGGCACATAGCCACATACCACGTATTTATAATTATAATCAACTAAAAAAGATAATTAACACCCTCTGATCACCAAGAGTTACGGCTGAAAATAATAATAGTTATATTCACACTTTCACAAAAGATGTGTCTGAAAATTGAATAAATAAATATAATTGTATCATAATAAGATCATTATGAAAATTAAAAAAAAAATATACTAAGCCCATCATTTATTAGATCAGTGATTCAGTTATATATACTCCATCTTATTCAAAATAAGTGATGTTTAGGAAAAAAATACACATATTAAGGATTGTATTAAAATACTCATTATGTCCTTAATTAATCATAAGAACGGAGCAATTTTTTTCTTTTTTGAAAAAGAACAACGCAAATCTAGACATTAATTAATATTAGTTGGAAACGATACATTTAAGGGTAATTTGAGTAATACATTTTATCACCAGTTTAGAAAATATCTAAACAACATTCTTTTTGAAAATTTTTATTCATCAAAAAATCACTTATTTTGAATTGAAGGAAGTATAATTAAAATGAATTTTACAACCAAATTCTGAACGAATTTGGCATTTTTCTCCAATTCTCTCCAATAGCCAAATCAAACTGAATTGGTAGGCTCTTTAATACACACAACTTTATTATTATTTTTTTTTTTTTTGAGAAGGAAAGATTCGATAAATTAAAGGGGGAAATCGTCCAAAGAACGATTGACAAAGAAGTTGTTGGGAATTGAGATGGAATCCCATACATAGGAGACAGATTGCATATGTTTAGCATATGAAGCAAAAAAGTGAGCGACAAAGTTTTTATGCCGGCGAATCCATGAAATGCTAGCAATCGTAATTTGGGACTTGGTCACAGAGATATCATCCGCAATGGCTGAACAAGAGGCTGGGAAAAGAGCATCCTCGTTTGCGGCTAGTACGATAGCAATTGAATCGGTTTTCTCAATTCAAATGTGAGACAAACATTTTCTCCTACACCTAATATTACAAGCTAATTGAATCGGTTTTCTAAATTCAATTATTTGAACGAATACAAATATGTTCAATACTAAATAAATAGATGCTGCTTAGTTATTTTCTATGATAAAAATAGTGATGACAATATACATGTTTAATTAAATCTGGGATCCACATGACCAAAAAAAATTAAGACATGTCCCGCCTCGATTTGGACCCTTAACCCGTCTTGTTGGACCCGACCCATCCCTTTTAATTACAAAATTTACCAAACTGTAATAATGATTTAATACAAAGACATTAACTAAATGTCTATTTGTCGCAGCAACTTCGGTCGTGGCCAAAAATGTGTAATCAATGAATTTAAGCTACCCATTTGGTGAACCAAACAACCCTAATTGAGAGAGAATAGTCTGAAGAATGTTTTCTACAGCTAATTACACAATGCATATATGTATGGGAAAAAAAGGGGGGGATCATTACAAAAAGCCCCCTAACGTTTTGGTTAATTACAAAAAATTCTGGAGACCTTTGAAAATTACCAAAAAAATAAAATATTGAGGTTTGATTATGTTTTAAATTTAAGTGGGTAAATGTAAAAATTTATAAACGTAAGGAAAACTTTTGAAATATTCTTTGCATAGGAAAAATGTAACATATCAAACCTAAATGGTTTGTTTTTGTAATTTCCGATAATCTCGTGACTTTTTATAATTAGCTTTGAACCTCGGGGTTTCGTAATTATCTCTAAAAATATAAATAAAATCTTGAGGCAAGTCCCTGTGAAGCAGTTATCCGCCCCGGACATGGACAAGTTTTAAGAATCTTACACGTGACCCGTTTGACTAGGTCGAAACCGGCATCATACCGAGCCACCCATTTACATGCAAATGAGACTTCAATAGTTATTTTTTTCTCGAGTTATTAATTAGATAAATATTTTTATTTTAAATTTTACATCATGACGTTGTTCAAGCTTGTTTTGGATTTTTCGACTCTCAAATATGATATTTGAACTTTATTTCAATATTAAATGAATCGAGCTTGAACAAGCACTAATCGAACCGCATACGAACCTTTAATAGTTTAATTTTTTATATATTTTTAATAATAATTATTATTGTTATGTTTACTTATGGGGCTCGAGTTCAAATTAAGATTCAACTCTTATCGGACACAAAATATATTTAGATTTGGTTTAATATGCTAAAGGAACCGAATTCAAATGAGTTTTCAACTACAGATGTCCGGTAAGGTATATAAAAATATGATTTTTATTTTATAAAATTTAAATCATAAAGTATGCACATGCATAATGCATGGCAATAATGAAAACATTGCATTTTTAATAAAGTGGTCAACTTTGATCTATTATTAATTCTAACTACAAGTAGAAACTGATAAATAAAACAAGATTCATATAGAAGCAACCAAAAAAAAGATTATTTTTAAAGGGTAACATAAATTTGTACGAAGTCAACATTGCAAATAATATTTAATTATTTATATTATCTATAAAGATACTCAATCTCATTGTTTATACAGGACATTAATTAATTAGAAGTTCTAAATATGCTCTTCCCACCTCATTTATTGGTTTTCCAATGTATACAAAGAAAATTTTCAATTTATTATTCCAACTTCCATAATGTTAGCTGACTAAATCATATAATACTGTAGGAGACATAGTAATAATTTTGGATCCAAATATTGTTCATTTCATAATATACTGTTATTCGTTATTTGGGAAGAAAAAAAAATGTTCGCCCAAATCTCGTCAACACAACCAGATTTGTCATTAAATTTATGATTAATTTGGAAATATATTGATGTGAGTAATTTCGATTCTAATTATTTTTAATATTTAATTATTATTCACGGCCTTACTACAAAAAAGAAAAATTCAGTTACCAACAAAAAATGATTTTGCCATTAAATTTACAGTTGCGTACAGAACAAAATAAAAATATTGTTTTCCCCTAAAACTATATCGACGAATCATAACAATTTTAAATATACCGACATAAATATTTTAGATAATTACCAATATTTTTAGATTTTATTGGTAAATATTTATTTACAACGATTTTGTACCTGTAATATCTTAATACTTGAAATCAGTAGTAATTGTTTTTTTTTTCTCGTAATGCGCCTAATCAATAATTTGGGCCTTTTTTTTTTAAAATAACACCCCGGGGTGGGGGATTGAGGCGTGATCCTCACCGTAGATCAAATAATCAAAGTATCATACAATGCCATGTCCCGTCATGGGGGAGAAAATCAAAAAGCAAGAAACCTATCACTACGACATCTATACAGACTATCATAATGAGATATCTAAAAAGATACACGCAGAACTAATGCGCAATCAAAATTCAAAGCTCGGATATCCCGGTGGTCCATCCTGAATGAGCGCTAGAAGGTGGTGAGAAGTCGTGCCCTCATAAACAATATGACTTCCAAGGCGGCTCCCAACTCCGCTAGATGATCTGCTGGTCGATTCCTCTCTATGTATGTGGGAAATCGGACATCAAGGTCCTCAAAGATGTTCGAATGCGAATCAATGTATGTTGAACTCTGCCAAGAGCAAGGCAACCGGATGTGATCGTGGTGACCCACCGCTGCGCCCAACTCGATCCAAATCGCAATGGCGTCGGGCATCTTTGCGGCCCCATCTCCGGTCTTAGTAGCTCGACATGAAAGCTAGACACCGCCTGGAATGAACTATGAAACGCCAACATGAGTGCCGAATGATCTCGTATCAATCCCCGCCACCACTATCAATGTGTCCCGATCAAATGAATCATCCGTGTTCACTTGATCCGAGGAGACCGAGGTGCTCGCCAAATTACCATCATCGGCTGCGTGGAACCTGTGGTGGATCACTCCCTGCGAAAAACTCACCTGTAGGGAAGCGGCCTGGATTAATCCCAGGGGCTCAAACGCCGACCGAAACAAGAATCCAGAGATACCGCTCCACCGCCAAATAATGTGAGATGCTAAGAAAGGAAGGTGTCGATGCTTGACACTATTCCTTTCGTCCAAACAAACCATAAAATCATGCAAGGAACCAGGAAACTCAAGTGCCTCGTGTGTGATCTATGTGTGCGATTCCTCCAAAATGTGAGGAACAATATCATATCAGTGGTGTGTGGAAGTGTAAATTACATCATATCGTTTGGGCCTAAATTACATCATTAACAAATTATTGATCTATGAGGCCCAATTCATT
This sequence comes from Rehmannia glutinosa, assembly GCA_016081115.2. Lineage (NCBI taxonomy): Eukaryota > Viridiplantae > Streptophyta > Magnoliopsida > Lamiales > Orobanchaceae > Rehmannia > Rehmannia glutinosa. The sequence continues at coordinate 126,485 of JABTTQ020001878.1, forward strand.
AAGGCCCGTAAGACCAAACTTCCGAATATAAATAGTCAATCTTCATTCATTTATAAGATGTACAGTTTAATTTACGCATTTACTCTATACGCTTCAGTCCTTTAGATTATTCATTAAAATTCTTGTTGAATTTAGTGGGGAATTTTCTCGAGACAACCCAAAGCCCTCCTAAAGATTTCGTGTTTCAGGCAGAATCTCACTTCAAGGGTTATATGTAGATTTTAGCAGCATCATATATATCAATACAAAATTCTGACTATGTTATAATAATTTGCATTTACAAAAATTATCATATACATATATTGAAGAATAATAATAAGAAACAACTTCATATAATATAATCTTATTAAGATTGAAATAAAATTAGAATAAATCACAATATTACTTAAGAAATATCGTATTAATGGAAGACATATACATATATACGATTCTAACATCCATAAAATATCGTATTTTATTTGTTCAAAAAAAAAAAGAAATATCGTATTTTAGTAGAGTTATTTTAAGAGAAATAATAATCCAAAAATTATATTACTGGAGTTCGTGATCTGTTAACATTTTAATATTTAGATTAGATGCTTTTCATATTACAAACGACAAATTGCCACTTTGACCTCGTAAACGTTTAATTGAATAAAATACTTATCACATGTAATTAATTATAATTCACGAAATTGCTTCTAAATCTACTCTTCCCACCAATAACTCCTATTAAAATTTAAGCTTCGTTTGGCCTTGATTCAGAAGAGTTGATTTTGTAGCAATGTAACTAATTTTCAAAACAATTATTAGAATCATTTAATTTCTAAGATTTCTGAGGGAGTGTTTGCAAACTTAAAAAAAAAAAAAGTAATTATCAACTTAATTCTAGGTGAAAAAAATACCTTAGTGATTGAATCCTAGATTGTAGAGTGACTTTGATTTGTTTAATTATGAAGATAGATCTTTATCATCAACCAATTAATTCGATCAATCTAGGTGAAAAAAATACCTTAATGATTGAATACCTTAATGCAAATGTGTTGAATGCTAATCAGCTTTGATTGGAAATACAAGCAATTACTAATTCAATTTAACCGATGCTTTATATTATTTATTGTATCAATTTAATTTTGTTATGAAAGATGGAAATTTAGTTATTTGGGATTTTCCCGACTTTAAGATTTTATATCATGACTGTTTCATATTGATTAACAAAAATGCAATTTACTTGTCAAAAAAGTAGATGTCACATAGTTATCTTTTAACATACAACTTGGGCTTTATTAATTTTTTCTGGAATTATTAACTATATAAATATATTTTTGAAGTTTATATCATTCAAGCTTAATTGGTTACTTTATAGCGACTCTCAAATATGATGTTTGAGATTTATTTGGTTATTAAAAATGAATCAAGTTTGAATGAGTTTCAATCGAGTTAATTTAGTTATTTTTTATAATTTATAATTATTATTATTTCATTTATATAGATCCGAATTAGGACATTAATTCAAATCTTAATCGGACAAGAAAAATATAATTAAGTTTGGGTTGATATGTTTGGGAACCAAGGGTTCAAACGTGCTTTTAACCATCAATGTGGAGTAAGCTGTAAGGTACCGAAATACTTGATTTATTTTATAAAATTTAATTCATAAAGTATGCACATGGCAATAATGACAACATTGCATTTTAAATAAATTGGTCAACTTTGATATTCTATTAATTTGTACTCCATGGGGAAACTGATAAAAAAAAATATAATTCTACATGGGCACGCTTTAGGGAAGGGAAGATGATGATCGATAAAAAAAAAAATACAATTTTTGAAGTACATTATATTTAATGTATTCATGTGAACCACTTCACGAATTTCTTATGTGAAAAAAATCCATAAACAAGATATAGAAGCAACAGATAAAAAAGGATTTTTTTAAAAAAAAAAAAGGGTAACGAAATAAATTACAATATAACCTCAATAATTTAATATTCGATTAATTAATAACCACATTTAAATGATACTTTTGGGCGGTCCGTTTTGGGACAACAAGCAAAATTAATAATTCACTAATTTAATATCTCGCCAAAATAATAGATATTGTCTCAGTATCAATGTTATTAATTTATAAAAGTTTACTCGTAGTACGAACTAAACATTGCAAACAATATCTAAAAGACACTCGATCTCATTTTTTATAGAGGACATTAATTAGAAGTTCGAGTTATGCTCGTCCCACCTTATTTCTTTGGCTTCCAATTTGTATAAAGAAATTTCAATTTATTCGGACAACTAATTCCATAATGTTTGCTGATTAAATCATATAAAACTGTTCGAGATATGGTAATAATTTTGAGAATTCCATTGTTATTCGTGTTTTGGAAGAAGAAAAAAAAAAGAGTCAGACAAAATTTCATCTACACAACAAGACTTGTCATAAAAATTGTGGCTATTTTGGGAATATATTGATTTGGTAATTTCAATTCTAATTAATTCTAATTATTTACTTATTCGCTTATGCCTAATTATAAATTTGGGCCAAAATCACATCATTCTCATATCCCAACGGACGCCCAAATCTTGAGTTTAAATAGTACATCTTCGTTCGTTTGTAAGATAAATAATATAATTTACGCATTTACTCTATACACACCAGTCATTTAAATTATTCATTAAAAAAAATTACTGACTTAAGTGTCGAATAGACTTTCTCAAGACAACCTCATGACATCCTAACGGGTTTTTTTGTGTTTCAGGCCGAGTCCCACTTCAAGGATTTCTCACCTTTGGAGTTCTAGGAGCTTTGGGTGATTTGCATATTCCGACAACAACATATATCAATACAAAATTCTTGACAATCTTATAATAATTTCCATTTATACGTAAAAATTATCAATAAATATATTGAAACAAAAAAGAAACAACTTCATATAATTATTATATTCATCTTCACAATTCATGACATGCCGCTCTCGAAAAGTTTTTACTACCTTGACAAAAGTGAACAAACAAAAAAAATTGGGTCATTTTTTTGAATGAAATCTTCATATATTAATCATAAATGTAGTGTGTATTAAGTAATTAATTTATATATTGTATAGGGCCTGTATGAATTCTCGTATATGTATGATCTTATTAATTTAGCGAATTCTTAATGGCAAAAACTTATGTGAGACCGTCTCACGGACTTAAAGTTCATGAGACGAAACCCTTACACAAAGTTTTAGATTTTTTTTTTCTTTTATAGTTTATTTTTCTTAGGGTTTATATTTGTCCTTTTAGAGTTTCTTTTAATTGATTTGTTTTTTTAGGATCTTCAAATGTTTTTCGTGTTTATTTTTGTTTTTCTGATTTATTTTTAAGAGTTCATCTTTTTAGGATTTATATTTGTTTCTTCGTTGTTTATTTCTATTTTAAAATTTTATTTTTATTTTTTTATAATTAGTTTATTTTCTTTTTATGAATCCGTCTCACGATGTCTCACGGTAAGTAAGACCATCTCACAGGAGACTTTCATTATTAATTTAGCATGTTGTCCCCGAATTGGAATCAACGAAATGTATTATTTAAGCAAGATTATTAGTTAATCGAGTATTAAATTATCAAGGTTATACTGTAGTGATATTACTGAAAAATTGGTGGTGAGATCTTGTCGGTTCCTATTAATGGAAGCCAATTAAATATTTACAGTATTAACATCCTTAAAATATTGTGTTTTATTATTTTTTTAAAAAAACAAAGAATTTTATTACTGAGAAAAAAGAAATCGAGTTCGTGATCAATTAACATTTTAATATTACAGAATAGATAGATACTTTTCGTATTACAACGACAAATTCCAACTTTGACCTTTTTAACTTTAATTATATAAAATACTTATCACATGTAATTATTTGTTATAATTCACAAAATTAGGTATTTTGAGTATAAATCCCGTGAGGGGAGAGAGTAGTGGTAATCGAACTCCAAACCTCTAGTTTGGGCATATGAGATCTAGTCTAAACATTGGACTAGAGCTGCAAATGAACCATGCCACTCGCGCGTGAGCAATTCAAAGCTCAATTTGATAAAAGCTCGTTTGAGTCCGTTTAATGAAGCTCGTTAAAATAAATAAATTCAAACTCAAGCTTAGAGATATTCGACTCGTTAGATCATGAGCATGCTCGTTAGTAAGCTCGTATAAATTAAACTAATAGTTTGACTTTAATTTAATTTTTATACGTTTATTTATAATAAATATAAAAAAAATTAAATAAATTTATTTGTTTGAGTAAATCATACGTTTTAATATATATTATGCATTTTATAAACATGTAGTTTTATTTTTGTAATAAATTGACGAATATTATTTTATAATTGATATTTACTAAATTCGTTAAGGCTCAATTAAGATCAAAGAAGTTCGTGAGCAATCTTTATATTCAACAAATTCAAGTTCGAGTTTGACTCGATAATAAACAAGTCAAACCCAAACTATCAAATGTTCGGCTTGGTTCGATTCGATGGCAAAATTTACTCTATCTTTTGAATTAATGTTCGATTCCCACGAAATTAGGGTGTTTAAGAATGGTTCCAAGTCTCCTCTCCCTCCGATAATTCCTATAAGAATTTAAGTTTAGACATATTACATAATTGGTAAGCGCATTGACCATATTAAAATATTGTTTATAGCATTAGCCATTATGGTAGCTGAATTATAGGATAATGCTCATTCAATATATTCGTTGCCCGTAGAACTTGATTCAGAGGAGTTGAATTTGTACAAATTATTGTTAAATTGTTAGTTAATGAACATAATTGGTAAGAGCATTGACCATATACTAGTGATTCGGAAAAAATTCATTCAACACCTCATCTACACTCAAGACTTTGTCATTAATTTAATGATCAATTTGTAAATATATCAATACAAAAATTATGACTATCTTGTAATGTGATGATGTTTTTAGACTAGATCACTACAAATTAAAGTTTCGAATGAGTTCAAGTCTTATCCTTCCAAGTGGAACGTCTTCCAAGTCTTCTTCTCCGAGAGTTGGAAATCTTCTACTAGAACTTGTGATCCGCACACACGCAAACGTTATGCGGGCCATGGAATTGTCCCCTGGGAGGCTCTTTCGACGCTCAAATCAAAGACGTTGATCTAGAGAGAAAAATAAGACAATAATTGAATACTTAATGATGATTAAGTGAGATTATGAGATATTAACTTACAAATCATGAAGGTGAGAGACCTATACATGGGTGATGGCATTGTGACCGAGTAGGAGAAAATGGCATGGGCATCCCGAACTCCTTTTGCCGGGTTATTCCATATGTAGCCCATTGATTATTGGACAATTAATAGTTTTATTCCAACATATAAACTGAATTAATTACATATTAATTATTAAATGACATTTTTGCCCCTAACATAGTGATTTGCATATATATGTAAAGCTTATTAATATATTTAAAAAATAAATAGAACACAACTTCATATATTATAATCTTATTAATATAGAAATAAGTCACTATATTATTGAAAAATTAGTTAGATTTTGTCAGCTCATATTAATGGAAGACGAATACATATGATTCTAACATCCATACAATATCGTGATTTATTTGAATTATTTTTAAAAAATGGAAAATATTTTATTAGTGAGAAAAAAATTGGAGTAAATTCAACATTTTAATATTTTAGATTAGATGCATGCTTTCAAATTCCCACTTTTGACCTTCTAAACTTTGAATTGAATAAATACTACTTATCACATGTAATTTAATATTATAATTCACGAAATTGGGTTTTTCATGAATGCTTCTAAGTCTCCTCTTCGGCTCTTCCCCCCAATAATTCCTATTAAAATTTAAGCTTATATATATATATATATATATATATATATAACATAACTGGTAAACAAATTGATGAGCAGATTAAAGTATTGTTTGTGACATCTCATTTAATATATTCGTTGAACATGATTCCGAAGTTTTGATTTGTATAAATTATCGTTAAAATGTTAGTTGATCAGGCTTTCTTACATGTAGCAAATAGTTTGGTCAACTCCACGTTATTTTCGGGGTGCAATTTTAAACAAATGAAAATAGAAAAAACCAAAAAGTACGATTGTAGATGTAGCGAAATATTATTTAGCAACCCTATAAATTAAATCTACAATAACTTGCGTTAGTCAACAATTATGGCAATTCGTGCGACAAGAAATCGGTGTTTATGATATGCATGTTACTATTTTTTTATTTTTTTAGTATTTAAAAAAAAAATTAGAGAGTTGAATACGTAGTATGGACATTAATTAATGAAAGGCGGCTACTATCTTGCTTGTATTTTTAGAATTATAAATAGGGCTGAGCAAAACCGAACCGGAACCGAAAAATCGAACCGAATCATTGGTTTGGTTCGATTTTTTTCGGTTAAACGGTTTGGTTCGGTTTTGAACCAGTAAAATGAATTAATTTTCGGTTCAGTTCTGTTTGGTCAATAAAATATCGGTTTGCACCAAACCAAATTGAATATATTAATGTCTGTTTTTTATATTATTATTTCAATTTTTTAATTTATTTTATTGTTAAATTGTAAACAAATAAATATTTTTAGCAAAAAAAAATGTAAAGACCCAAAATAAAGTCCAAACCGAAAAACCGAACCGAAGTTGGTTTAGTTCGGTTTTTCTAGCATTGCGGTTCGATTTCGGTTTGAAAAAAATATAAATTTGGTTTTCGATTTTTTGCGGTTCGGTTTGATTTTGCACTGAACCGGTCGTTTGCTCACCCCTAATTATAAAGGAAGTTTAACGGGTCTAATAACCTACCAAGTTGGGGCCCGAAGTGAGTCCTAAAAAAACTTTAGTGTGCCAAATTTTGAATTTCCCTCAATCTTATCCCAAACACACTCTTTTGTCATCCCTAATTTGGATTGAAAACAAGTAATTTTAGTGTTTTGTTTGGGAACACTTTCCAAATTGACTTTGGATCTATAAGTCAGTTTCCATAATAATTGATATTTGGTGATTAACTTAAAATGGACTCTTAGATAAATCACTCCTCCAAAAAGTCTCATTCTAAGTTTAGTTAACTTGAGGCTTTTTGAGAAATCATTTATTAAAAAGTCTATTTTAATTTCTAAATGGATTTTGCGTAAGTGCTTTCACAAACAAGACTTAATATTTTAATTTTTCAGTCGATTCTAATTGAAAGATTGAAAATAGTCCGATCAGCCCTTTTCATGCTTTGAGTGGTGTTTGATAACATCGCTTTTATTCCTACTAAAACGTCCAAATATCAACAAATACTTCACTCTAAATTTTTAAAGGGATAATTGGGAAAAAAATAAACGAGGTTAATTTGATTACAAAAACTCCAGAATTTTTTGAAAATTACAAACAATCCCTTGAAATCTGATTCCATCTTACATTTCTTCATTCATACGCGAAAAATATTTCAAAACCCCCTAATATTTATAGAAATATTATAGTTACTCCCATAAATCTAAAACAAAATCAAATCTGAAGGATTTTTTCGTAATTATGAAACATCTCTGAATTTTTTAGTAATGAGCCCAAAAGTGTTTTTGCCGTGTAATTATCCCATTTAAAAATTATAAAAAAAAAACTTTAAAAATGTCCACACACGATAACGATTATATAAAAAAAAATTGATGTAGCACCGAATACAAGAAAACTAACATAGTTAATTCCCATGTGATGCATAACATGATCTAACATGTCCCATGTCCAACACACCCCCATCCCACCCCCTCCCCACCCCACCCCCACATAACCAAGAAAGAACAAGAAAAAGTTCACCAAAAGCTCCCCTTGGCTTGGCCCTTGATGTGTGTTTTTGTCCCCTTACTACCAAGTTTTGCTCACCTCTATTGCAACCTTCCAAAAAGTTCAACTAAAGTTTTGTCTTTCTTTTTCTTTAAAAAACACTAATATTAATACCATGATATATGAATATGGAACCAAAACACTTCCCATATTGATATTGGCCATGAAATGCATTGTTTGGGGACCAAAATCAATTTGATGTGAAAAATACCAATAATTTGGATTGAGGGAGTGGAAATGTCCACGTCGCATTTGGAGGGCCTTTAGAAATATTGATAGACTTAATATTCACAAACAAACTATTTTAATATTATTACATTACCGCCACTAGAAATTCTCATATTTTCATCCATGGGTTGCTTTTTTTTCTATTTATCTTTTTCCTCTTCTTTCTCACTTGTAATTATGGCTGCAAAATTAACCAAACCGCTCGATACTCGATTCGATATTGACGCGTGAAAAGCCTTAATCGAGCTCGGTTCGCAATATAACAAACCAAGTTTGAACACATTTTTCCGTTTGATAAGATAAAGCTCACTGATCGAGCTCGACCGCTTAGTAAAAAAATAACAAAGTATATGTAAAAATATCACATGCTCGAGTTCGATTCGTGTTCGCGGTCAAAGATTCAATTAATAATCAAACCAAGCTCAAACACAATTTTTAAAGCTCGATTAAAATTCAAATAAGCTTGAACAATATCATGTTCAAATTCGAATTTGACATTCGCTTACACCCTTACTTGTACTTAGCAAACCAAGCTCAAACACAATTTTTAAAGCTCAATTAAAATTCAAACAAGATTGCCAAAAAAAAAAAAATCAAACAAGTTTGAGCAATACTATGTTCGGTTCGACTTGACTCAACTTGTTTATACCCTACTTGTACTTAGCAATTATGTAATTTCAGTTTTTCCTCTACTTTTAGTTGTCCAATATATAAATGAATTCACCCTCTAAACCTTTTTTTTAACAGTTTACCAATCATTGCTTACAAATTTGAAGTATATCTGGTGCGCGACTCACAAGTTACAAAATAAAAAAAAATTAAAACAACTCAATTCAACCTATGCCGAAAATGCTGCTAGATAAATAATTGTATAAATATTATAGTTAATGCACATGTGTTTTTAATATTAAAAAAAAATAAAAAACATATACATGTGTTTTGTGTAAAGTTTACTACCTGACTTCTTGTTCCCCATCTAAAAGGGAAAACTAAATGCAAAAATGGTTCAAATTTGAATTACAACATTCATGGATGGGGTAGGTCGGAAAACCAACATGCAGTAAATCATTAAGTCTTAGTTGACGACAACATGATACCTACACTCAGGACACCTAGAAACAAGACTTCTTGTTTGTATATCTTCTTATTTTTGCCGATATTTGGCCGCCTAGGCCTTATTTTTGGTCGGGCCACCTAGACTTGTTTTTTCACCAACCAAATTGCCTAGACCCGATTTTCACCCCACCTAAATAGACACCTACGAACCGATTTTTGGGAGAAGACAATTTTTTCACCGATTTGAACAAAATCCCTCACGCGACCTTAGAGCACTTAAGGGCCACCTAGACCGATTTTTACTATCTGAAATAAAAAAAACTTGTAAATTGACTCCACTATCAATTTACTCGCCTAATTTTGCCAACTAATGAAAATAACAAGATTCAAACTTGGATTTTAGGTCATTTTTATCATGCCAACATATAAACTTGTTTCTTCAAATACACAAGGGAACAATAAAATCTTTCTCCTACCAACATGTATGACTATATGTATTCAACTATGTTTTCCATCATTGTTGATATTAGGTTTAATGTATCATACAATTAAAATTAATTCACATTTTAAAGATTTTCTTAAAATTAATTTCACATTGCAAAGTTACTTTTATTTCGCTTTTAACTATAATTTTGCCACACACAATTAAGTATCGGACATACGCAATGATTTCATCAATGTGTAATAAAATTTACAATACATAATTAAAATAAATCCTTCCAAAGATGTGTAATAAAATTTACAATATATAATTAAAAAAATCCTTCATCAAACTGCACTGCCCACTTTCAAATACACATGATAGTTTATAATTTTACAGGGATGATAGAATCTGGTGGGGAACCATCCCTGTTGGTTACCAAATAAAATGGACGAGAAATCCCAGGTTAATTTGGACATGAGAGCATATATGGAGATACCCCCTCTCAAGAACCGAGGATGAGACGGGAATGATATATAAATACTCATCCCATCCATTTTACCATTTTCGATTAGATAAAATGGGGATTCTTTGCACTGATTCTCATTTTCCAAACATATATATATATATATATATTGTATTTATCTAATATTAATATTAATTTTTATTAATTCTAATAATTAAACCCTAAATGTTTACAATTTTACTAATTCGTATTCTTTCTTTACCAAATTATGAAATTTATTATTTTAAATATAGATTGTTTTAAATAATTTATTTTGACTTTTACTGATTCCTTAATTAATAAATACAAACGAGGATCTGATTTTCTGTGGGACTCTCGTCCTCGAATAGGGATTTTCATCCCGGTTCAGTCTAGATACCTAAAATGAGAAATGATACGAGATGTGGTATTTAAAAAAAAATCGAAAAAAAGAATGATATGTCCCATACCAATCTCCATCCCCACCCATTGTCGTTCCTACAATTTTAAATAAATTCTTAATCAATCCCTAGTCTGGCTGGCAAGCCCCAAATTAATGGCCATTGAAGCTATTTACCTAATAAATAAACCTAATATATTTGAGATCCTGTAAATTAAACTCCATTCTTTTTTAATAGCCCCACTGTCCCAAATTCCATAGGGGATGTATGGATGTTTTCAAGTTCAATTTCCAGGTTTAGTGTTTAAAACGAAATTTCAAACTTTTATTGGTTTTCGTGTGAGAATTGAGAATATGTTTGGTTTGTTGTCCAATTTCTGTTTGAAAATGAGAAGATGTTTGGTTATAGTTTTCCAAATTTATTTTGACATAGGTTTGCGTGATTGTAGTGTATTTTTACCTAGGTTTGCGAATTGGAATGAATAATTGTTTGGTTGTGTTTTCAAAAGAATATTTTCCATAAAAAGTGAAAACTGAAATGACTTTATTTCTAATGAAAAACTTTTAAACAAACATAAACTCATTTTCCGTAATAATAGTTGGAAAGTGAAAAAAAAGGGGTTTAAACACAACCATACATGACCATAGTCTCTAAACACTGCAACCTACCTGGCACTTAGCCTTGTGGGACCCACCACCTCCACTAAGTTATTGTGGGATATATATGAATTATAGCACCGCCACTAAGAGACCGACACGTGTCCCTTTCATCACTCCAGCCTCTTCATTTGATAAGGTTGCCTTTTACTCATTGGGTAATTAATCACACGTGTCTCGTTATTCCCACTCCTAATTAAATTGTTAATATTCAATTAATTTTTTCAATCCAGACAGGATCCTACTTGGGTGGGTCAATGCATTTTCACCCCAACTTAATGATCTGTTTGTTTACATTTTTTGATTCTTCTAACTACCTTCGAAAAAAAAATATAAAAAATAAAATTTCTCTCCCCTTTATGGTTTTTATATCAACAAGTAAAATTTAACTTATAAAATTTACCTTTTAATACATAGTTTATGTCACAAGTAGTAGTGTACAAAACCACACTTTTAGATGTCCATGGTGGGTTAGCCTAGTGCTACAGAGTGGATTCTTATTGCTGAAATCAGTGTTTTAAAAGTCAAATCGGTGAGCAAGTCATTCATGCTAGTGGTTCATGGTTCAGCTCAACCGCTTGGCCCAACCGATTTGATAAAAAAGAATAAAATTTTTCGGTTATATTGTATATAATAATATATTAATATATCAATTATGCAAATATAAATGTAGCAAAATACAAATTTACTGACTCTAAAATTACTAAAAATAAAAAAATTAAGAAAATAAAAATCGTTCTAGACGGTTCGCTCAATGTTTCTTGAGTCGGTTTTGACAGGCTCAATCGTAAAAATGATTTTGAGGCATAATTGGGCACGCCCAACCACCTAGGCTTCTTGGTTCAACCGGTTGAATGGCGATGGCCCACTCCAACTTTTAAAACACTAATCGAAAAGGTCTCAAGTTCAACCGCACTCGCACCACTGGCCGAGCCTGTCTCATAGGGTTTGCCGAGTGCGATTTATGTGGCTGACGTGGTTGACAAGTTAGTGCGTCAAGTTCGAGGATTTATCCAGTGCGCACCCCAAAACTACTGGATGCCCAATCCCCATTATTAAAAAAAAACACACTTCTAAGTTCAAATTTCATAATTATTAGACTTAAAGTATAAATAAGTCTTTTTCTTATCAATGAAATATTAAATTGAAATAAATTTAAACCCCATGACTTATTCCAAGGAATCTAATTGAAGAAGAGAAATAAGATACCCGGTTCTTGAAACCAAACCAAACCAAACGGGTCATTACCAAGAAGTGGGACCCATTTCAGAAAGCTCCAAGTGGAGTTTGGCTATAAAACTTTTCCACTCAAGAAATGGCTGTAGATTCACAGCAAGGAATATGAATCACTCATTCTAGTCATCGTCCACAAGAGCTAATGTCAATCATATAAATAAACACCAAGAGAAAAAAAGGGTGAAAATTAGCTCTTTTTAAAAACAGTCAAAGAGGGTTCTTAGTTGAATTTCTGGAAGATTATAGAGAGCTGCTTTTTGTGTGGTCTCAGATTTTGAAATATTTGACTGGCCATTGTGATTTTTGCTTTTCTTGTGACGTTGATACCTTAAAAATACCTTCCCTTCAACGAATCAAAGGTATATTTTTTATTTTGTTCTGTTTTCTTGTTTATGGATTTTAAGTTCTTTTTATTTTTTTATGTAATCTTCTTCTTTTTCACTTATCTGGTTGGTTAGTGTTGGTATTATAAAAATTGAATCTTTTCTATAAGAAGATAGCTTCCAACGTGTATGGACAGCACAAAAGTGAGGTTATTGTAGTCTAGTTGACTAAATATAGAAAGTGCTCACAGCCCATTACCCATGTAAGTGTGATGGATAATGATTTTGAGCTTTTCTTTTTTAATTTTGAGTAGCATTTTTCTATTTGGGTGCTGTTGTTTAAAGGGGCATGCCTTTTTCATGGGATTTTAAGTGGTTTTTGAGTGGAAATCAATGGTGTTCTTGTTTTTTTTTTTTTTATGTTTTTTTGATGGTGTAATTTGTTTTTTTTTTTTTTTTTGCAGCAACCCCATCAAGAAGTTTGGTTTTGTGCAAGAACTGTGGCTCTACTTGAATACCAAGTTGATTTTGATTGTGTTTTTAGTCTATAGCCTTTTGTGGGTGGTGATTTTACAAAAAAACTAAGATAAGGAGGGAAAATAATATCAGAAATTGTTTAGACCATTAAAAGTTGTAGTTTATCAGCATGTCTGCTGCTTTGTTGTGGGTGGTTTCTCCAACTTCTGATTTTTCGAGTAGCACCGGGTTCTTGGAGTCGGTCCGAGAGGGAAACCCGATTCTCGATTCGTTTAGGTGCAAAATTTGATCTGCCATGGCAGGCTAAACAAGAATCAGAAAAATAGGAGGAATTTTAGCTCTATGGTTGCGAATTCGAACTATGGGGGTTCGAGATTGAGAATGGGAGCATATTATCCCTCACATCGAGCGTATTAGCAAGCCCGGCAGGGGAAATCACTTTAACATCTGAGCAAAAGGTTTATGATGTGGTTTTAAAACAAGCAGCTTTGGTTAAGAGACAGTTGAAATCGAGCGAGGATTTGGAAGTTAAGCCGGATATTGTTCTCCGGGATCTCTTAGCTTGTTGAATGAAGCTTATGATCGTTGTGGCGAAGTGTGTGCTGAATATGCTAAGACGTTTTACCTTGGTTAGACCTCTTTATTCGTTCTCTGTTTAACGAAGAATTAGTTAAGGTGTCGTTTGGGGAAAAACCAAAGATTAATTGTTGTCTTGTTCTTTTGCAGGAACCATGTTAATGACCCCGAGCGAAGAAAAGCTATTTGGGCAATATATGGTAAGAAGAGTGCGTTTTCGAACTTGAAGATGTATTTTGTTGCTTATATTTGTTCAATCAAGCAGCGGTTGCAAATGGATCCGAGCCTCTTTGATTTCAAGGATAATAATTCTGTTTATGATTCTTTTTATTTCCTTCTTCTTTTGTATCGTCTGAAAGAACGATAAAAGATATTTGCATTTGTATTAACACATGAATTCTATGAGTATTAATTTTTATTCCTTTTTGAAAAAGAATGTAGACTGCGGTTATCAGTCGGTCAACTTTGGAAATTTGATCGTGCTGATTAAACGTAAAGCATCATCTTTACAGGAAAATAAGCCTTTCTTTCCGTGTCGTTGCTTCCTTTAACCCGCAAAATCATATACACATTTGAAATTTTTTAATTTCGTGCAAGGTCACCGTTGACTATCTGCCATGCTTGCGTGTATAAGGTTCTATTCTAAGTTAGGATTGTGTAGGTTGAATACAGGAAACTCGGAAGTAAAAATAGTAAGACTAGTAACAGAAAATAATCTGCATTGTCATACAATTATTTCGCTTTCTAAAATTTGCTCGCATTTTGTCAGTACGTCATTTACTTGCGTATCATTTTTGTCGCTACCTATCTATTAATGGAAATTCACGAACAAGATTGATCAGGCTTGTCTCATCTCGCGTTTATCGTTTGTCGTATTAAACAGTGTGGTGTAGGCGAACAGACGAGCTTGTTGATGGGCCAAACGCGTCACATATAACTCCTACAGCCCTGGATAGGTGGGAGGCAAGGCTGGATGATATTTTTAAAGGGCGTCCATTTGACATGCTCGATGCTGCTTTATCAGATACCGTTTACAGGTTTCCTGTCGACATCCAGGTTAGATTCCGCTAAAACGTTGAAAATATGTGGTTTTTCCTTTGTTTCGACTGCCACGTTGGACTTGGTGCTTGCTTTTTTCGGACAAACTATGAGAGTGTTTGCAATCACTGAAAAAAGTGCTTCTCAACTTTTGGTTGAAAAAAACTACTTTTTAGTATTTGCAAATGCCATCTTCTGTTTATGATTTCTATTTCATTTAATAAAATCTAAAAGCAGGGAGACGAGTGCTTTAGATTTTCGATTCGCTTCCGGTTTGACTTTTACAAACAAAATAAGCACTTTTATAACTTTTTCACCAAACACTCAACTTTTATCGAGATTTAAGTGTTCCTTTTAATGCTATATGGTCACAATCCAATCCTACCTTAGTTTCACATTCTTTTCGCTTTTTTTTTTTTTTCATTTCTAGGGGCAGATAGGACAAGAATTTCCATTATTGTCGGTTAAATTCGTTTTTCGCCTTATATTAATCGTTCTTAATCTTTTACCAACTAATAGGAATCTTCACCAACTGAATCTAATTAAAACATCCTATTTTTCTGCTATTATCATTACTACATCTGAAACCGGATTTTTTTTTTTTTGGCAGCCATTTAAGGATATGATTGAGGGAATGAGGATGGACCTTCTGGAAATCGAGATACAAAAACTTTGACGAGTTGTATCTCTACTGTTATTATGTAGCTGGAACTGTAGGATTGATGAGTGTGCCGATTATGGGCATAGACCCTGAATCCCAGGCTACAACGGAGAGTGTCTACAATGCTGCTTTGGCACTGGGGCTCGCAAATCAGTTGACGAACATACTCAGGGATGTTGGAGAAGAGTAAGTATTTAGAATTAAAAAGAGATTACGTTTTTGAAGCATTATTCACATTATGCTACAAGGATTTATATTGCAATATAAATCCTTAACTTTTGTGTTCACGTGAGATTTTCTGGTCAATTTTGAAATTTCTGGCGAGGTGAGGACTATATCCGAGAGTTTTTAAAGTTACAGGGTGATTTTGCTAGGTAGAATTTAAAATGGACCAATTTTGCCACACTACTATAGTTACAGGACTAAAATTGCATTTTACCCGAACGACGGGTTTCAGTAAAATCGTAGGTATGCTTTTACCATGTTGTAAAATATTCCGAGTTTTCACGAGTAACACCAAGAAGATGACCTTTTCACTGTCACCTTAGTTCAAGAATCTCTCATAATTCGAAAGTTAGTTTTAAATACTTCATATGGATAATTACGAAAAACTCCTGAGGTTCGGCTAATTACAAAAAAACCCAAAAGTTTTCGAAAATTGCAAAAACTCCCTTGAGGTTTGATACGTCTTACGTTTTCCTCCTTCAAAAAAAAAATTCAACCCCCCTCTCATATTTATAAATGTATCACAGCTTAACCCCTTAAATTTAAGACAGAATCAAACTAATGGTTTTTTTTGTTGTAATTTTCAAACATCTCTATATTTTTTTTTGTAATTAGCCCAAACCTCGGGGTGTTTCCGTAATTATCCCTAATTCATATGCATGATATATGCACGAGCATTGTTTTTATATATGATTGTTTTGGTTTAGTGCACGCCGAGGAAGAGTGTATCTACCACAGGATGAATTAGCGCAGGCAGGGCTATCAGACGAAGACATATTTGCTGGTAAAGTAACCGATAAATGGAGAAATTTCATGAAAAAGCAAATCAAGAGGGCAAGGAAGTTCTTTGATGATGCAGAGAGTGGTGTCACAGAGCTCAGCGCAGCTAGTAGATGGCCGGTACGTACTTACGTTCAATTATTTGGACAAGTTTTAAGTAGATAGAGCTCCCGTTAAGCTATATATAATCGAACAACTTACTAGTGATTTTATATCACATGAAAAAAAAGGACATACCGTCGATTTATAACCAACAATGAGTAGGATGTGGATGATGTAACATTAGAGAAGGGATATGAATTATGAAAACGGGTTAATTACAAAAAATACCCTTGAGGTTTCAAAATTACAAATATCCCATTGACATTTGTTTTTATTTTCAAGTTGCACCCTCAAGATGGGGTATTTGTAAAGTAAATACAAGCCTGAAGGGGGTATTTGTAATATACCTTAAGGGGTATTTGTAATTTTGAAAGATAGCTGGAGCTTTTTTTTTTTTTTGTAATTAGGCTAAACCTTACGGGTTTTTTTTGTCATTTAAAAATGAATAAGTAGCGCAGTAACACATTAAGATAAACTGATAAAGTTCTGTGATTAAACTCACTTAATTTTAGGGATAATTATGAAAATTACAAAAATCCTGGAGATTTGATTTTGTATTACACTTTTAGACCCTTCATAAGCAAAAACATTTCAAACACCGCCCTTACATTTGTGAAAATATTGCAATTACCCCCTTACATCTAACACAGAAACTAACCTCAAGGGGATTTTTGTAATTTTCAAACATCTCTTGTTTTTTTTTGCAATTAACCGAAACCTCAGGGGTAGATTTTGTAATTATCAACAAATTTTGGCAATATAGTTTTTAAGACAATCTACACTGAAGTTGTAACCACAACAAATTTAGTAAATGGAATGATCATTTATATGTTACGTGTGTTGCAGGTGTGGGCTGCGTTAGTTCTGTATCGACAAATACTGGACGAGATAGAAGCAAACGACTACAACAACTTCACAAGGAGGGCGTACGTTAGCAAACCGAAGAAGTTTATATCTTTGCCAATTGCCTATGCAAAGGCTCTTGTTCCTCCATCATCCAGAACCTCAAACCCTCTTGTAAAGGCAGGATGAACACAGCCATTAACGTTGTTAAATCATAATTACTGAGTTTTACAGTTGAGAAGGAAAAAAAACCAGATACTCTGTATATCAGAAAATTGTTCAATGTGGTGAAATTCAATAAAGAAGTTACCTTATTATTGGCCTTTTTTTTAAAAAAAACTTAAAAAATGGAAATGAGATTGTGTATCGATGGATGATTGTTTGTTGTAGTTCTCCGTTGATATTTATTTTTAGGATAATTACAAAAAGCCCCTAAGGTTTGGGCTTACCAAAAAAGCCCTTGAGGCTTGACTGTCTCTTAAAATTTAAGGGGTAAATGTAATATTTTGATAAAAAGTATGGGGGGGGTTTGAAATATTTTTGCATATGAATGGAGGAATGTAAGACAGATCAAATCTAAAGGGAGTTTTTGTAATTTCCGAAAATCTCAGGGTGTTTTTGTAATTAGCCCGAACTTCAGGGTTTTTTATTGTAATTATCCTTTACTTTTTGAACCCAACAATGGGACTGGTTGATACATTCAGCCCCATAATATGAAACCTCGTCTGAATTGAGAATAATTGGAATGGACCTCCATAAAATGGGCGAAATTTTGAAATTAATATAATATATAATAGGGATAATTACATAAAAAAACCTTAGGTTTAGGTTAATTACAAAAAAAAACTCACAGATACTTGAAAATTACAAAAAACCCTTACGGTTTGATTTACTTACATCTTCCCCTTCATAAGCAAAAAATATTTCAAAAAACTACCATGATACCCATTAAATTTAAGACAAAATCAAACGATTTTTTTTTTTTTTTTTTGTAATTAGCCCAAACTTTGGTGTTTTTCTTTGTAATTATCCCTATATAATATATAATACAAACACCCCTTGGTCCTTGAGGTTTATTTTTATTTGACAAGCGAGTACCTCTTCTTGCGTGTGCAATTTATAAAATGAAAACACATACCAAAATAATATTTGTAATTATGAAAGAAAACTGAGTAATTTTTTAGTGAAAGTAAAATGTATTAAAATAGTCAAAATCAAAGGATATTTACAACTTTAATCTCCTAAGATCTTATAATTATTATTTTTTTTAAAAACGTTAACGAACACTTTCGGGGAGCTTATGAACTCTCAAATATTTTATAAATATTTTGAAGAGTTTATAAGCTTAACCAAACACCATCTAAATTCTTTGCGAATTTGTTCCAATGCCATTTTAGAAGAAACTTATTATCTAATTTCTTGATGAAAGTGACACAGTTCTGGTAAGGAAAGGTAGTTATAACTTTTAGTCAACTTTGCATAAAAGCCAAAAATTTAGGTAATGGTAATGTAGATGCATTGATTTTGCTTTGAACAACTTTTGCAATGCAATGAATTTGGGAAATGTCGACGCTTATTTATGTTTCAGAAAGATCGATCAAAATTTACCTAATTTGGATGCGTAAGATTTTATTAATTATAGAATATATGAGCATTGAATCATTAAGAAAAAAACCAAAAAGTTTATGCCGGTTTCTGTTACTGATTCTACACAAAGAACTAATAGTAATAGACACCTTAAAATAAACACTTAAACGACCTCATACTAAATTTTCATTTAATGGCTCCAACTAAAATGTCTTAACAAGAATCTCTACTTCTAAAAATAAATAAATTTTTAAGTACATATCCCCGAGAGCAAGAATAATAAAAATCGAACATGAGACATTTATTCTGGGCTTGAGAGTCTTAACCCTCAACCAATATCCGATTCCTAAATAACTTTTCTCTTTATATTGTTTGGATAGTTGTTTTCTTTCTTTCCTTCTACTTTCCACAAGATATGTAGTTGATTTCATTCTTTCTTTCTTTCTTTTTTTTTTTTTTACTGGTTCCAACCAATAGGCTTAAAATTTCCATGGATTGTATAGTATATAATAAAGATAAATAAGATGGATCACTAACATAAACTCTACTTAATTATAATTTTCAAGTCCTCATCACAATTTTGACTTTCTATTGAGTATTGACTATAAGGTTTTCCCAAAAGTTAGGTATGGTATGCACAAAGAGATGTTATCACGTGACAACCACCAGGAAGAAAATGTGAAAGATAAGTGGATGAAAAAGATACAACACTATAACATTCAAATATATACCTTTTAAAAAATAACACACAATAATTAGATAAGAACTGAAAAATAAGTTTGATAGATTTTCATAACTTTGCTCTTAAAAAACAGTGTTTAAAAATCAAGGTTAATCACACCATCCACAATTATTCTCAATTTCTCATTCACCTACTTTATGAATTAACAATTATTCCACAAAATTATGTTATACTATTAACGAATTCACCTAATTTAGGGATTATTAAAGGTTTGTTTTTATCATCAACCAATACGAGGTTTATTCTGATTCATAATCTGGAAGAGTACTCCAAATGCATAATTATCGTAGATTTATTATAGATATATAAAATTTCACACTCAATCACACACCGACATGTATCAGATGCAGATCTACGATGAGATACTACACCTGTGTGATTCCTTCGTGAATAACATCCGCAATACCTCCAATCCGATACTAATTTATGGTTCGAGATTATTGCCCCTAGTCAAGAAAAAAAGAAAAGAAAATCATCTTTATTAATTTATGAATACTCCAAAACATATTTATGTAAAAACCACAAGTTTATGTTTTAGCAAACAAAAAATTCGCCATTTTTTCAAAAAAAAATCAAATTTAATGCTACCATCTAACTTTCTTATCAATTAAGGACACAACCCTACAACAAACAAGGGAGTACCACTAGTCCATCCATGCTACCTACCAACATATATCAAGTTTATGAAAAAGTTGTATATAAATATTCCCAAGTTTATAAGCTAAGGTATTGGGGAAAAATGGTGGTTAAAGTGTATGGTGCAGCCTATGCATCTTGCCCACAAAGGGTTTTAGCTTGTCTTGTGGAGTTAGGTATGGAATTTGAGCTCATACCTATGGACCTTGAATTAGGAGAACAGAAAAAACCAGACTTCCTACTAAGACAGGTATGATTTTTTTTTTTTTTTGGTTAATTTTATGTTATTCCGAAGTATAGAATCACATTTATTTAAAATTTTAAATCCGTCTATCAATTTTTTTATAATATCAAATG
Organism: Rehmannia glutinosa; assembly: GCA_016081115.2. Lineage (NCBI taxonomy): Eukaryota > Viridiplantae > Streptophyta > Magnoliopsida > Lamiales > Orobanchaceae > Rehmannia > Rehmannia glutinosa. The sequence goes on from JABTTQ020001878.1 coordinate 147,128, forward strand.
TCATGGAAACGTTTTTTTATGCATCATAATATGAGATATTATCTTTAATATCCCCAAAGAGTTTCTTATGTTTTTTTTTATGTTTTTGTTTTTATTATGTTTATTGGTTGAAGCAAGAGTCCCACGAAAAAAATAGGTAGAAAAATATTTGAATTAAAAAATGGATATAAAAAGATGAGATATAAAAATGGGATAATTGCATTTTGCCCACCAAATAATTGAGTTTTGCATTTTGCCTACAATCTTTGGAAAATTCTCTTTCTATGCTTAAATTTGAATATTTTTGTATTTATCCCCTGGGAGCTGATATTGACCTATCCTGTATTGACACACGTCAACTTTTGGTTGGTTCAGAGGATACAATACAACAAATCATACAGTTCAGAGGAGAAAGTATATATTTTGAAAGTTCAGACAAAGTGCAAAAAAGGCTATAATTTTGTGGGCAAATTGCAATTAACTTTGTAAAAATTGTTGTGGTATGTGTGATCCACTTAATATCCCACAGTAACTCATACCAATGTGGATGCCCTTATGATCCAAATGTTTTTTAGCACTTAAACTTTTCCTAGCCCTTTTTTTTTGTTAATGAATCAAATTAGAGTTGTCCTATACACAACATTATGCAAAATTTTGATTATGTATATTAGGTGTTATAAGTATTAACAAAATTTATTTGATATAATTATCTAGTAAGTTTATAATTAATTTACTAATTGCAGCCTTTTGGACAAGTTCCTGCCATAGAGGATGGTGATTTCAGGCTCTTTGGTAATGATATTACAATTCTATGTATCATACTATTTATTATAATAATCTTCAAATCCCTATTTGTAAATAACTTCATGAGAAATAATTAATTCCTTTATATTTTTTTCCATTTATTTTATTGGAGGGCAGAATCCAGGGCAATAATCAGGTACTACGCAGCAAAATGTGCAAGTGATGGTGGAATAAACCTTTTGGGAAACACATTGGAAGAAAAAGCCTTAGTGGATCAATGGCTGGAAGTAGAAGTCAACAATTACAATCCATTAATTTACACTATGGTCCTCCAACTCTTGATTTTGCCCCGGAAGGGCCTAGTGGGCGACATGGAATTAGTCCGGGATTACAAGGGCAAATTGGAGAAAGTGCTCGACGTGTACGAGGAAAGGTTGTCTAAGAGCAAGTATTTGGCTGGAGAGAGGTACACCATAGCTGATCTGAGCCACTTGTCCAACACAAGGTTTCTGATGGAAGAAGGGGAAATGGAGGATTTGATCAAACGGAGGAAAAATGTGTACACTTGGTGGATGGGTATTTCTAGCCGTCCATCTTGGAAGAAAGTCATGGAGCTTCAACATTGATCGGGTCGGGTCGACTTGGAATTTCGAGAAAATTCTACGTGACACTAGCTCAATGTAATTTAAATTGAAGCATTTGAGATTTATATGTTTGAGAAATAAGAAAAAATGTTTATCGTTTGATGGTTTATTCCATGTTATATTTGGAGGAATACTTTAAGTGCACAATAATCGTAGATTTATTAGGAATGTGTAAATATTCACATAATATGATGCAATCCAGCATGTATTGTGTGCAATCTACGGTAGAAATACATGACAACCATGTTTAGGATTGCCCAAGTATTCCTAGCCCCTAGGTAATAAAATTCAAATTTTCATATATATATATATATATATATGTGTGTGTTTTATCTACAAGAAGTCTATTTTGTGTAGATTAATGAGCCCAAGAATAATATCATAAGATAAAAGAAAAGGGTGGAGGCCCAAAACGGATACTGAAGCAACCACCTTTAGAGGGCTGTCTAATAAATACATGGATCATAAGCAAAGTATTCTCTCTATAAAGTCCAATAACCATAATTAATCATTCAAAAACCTGTTTTCTTTTTTTCTGAACTTTAATATTTTTTTTTTGGGTTTAAGAGAATTTGGTTAAGCTTTGAAAAACGAGTAAATAACTACAAAATGAACGAAAAAATTGTATCAATCACGTGATTAATTATGTTTGATCTGACCATATTTAGATTGAAATTGTTCCCAATTACAAGAGATTGGATTTTAACGTTTACTTGAAAAACTTTTTTAATAAGTTGGGAGTGCCGGTTGGAGGAGGATAAATTTCACAGAAACTGAAAAATACTGGATTCGAGCCTCGTTTAACACTCTTACAAAGAGTGAGCGATACCACTTGAAAATACTTAATATTTGAACAATTCATTATTTTTTGATTTATTGCAGATTTGATCGTTAGGGGGTATAGTTCCAGGCACATCCAGGAAACATTTAATTGTTTGTTCGTGTTAGAGGCATAGGCATATGGATCCATTTATAAGAAAATCATCATTCATAGGAGTTAGCCACACATTCACGAAATTGACCACATATGTAATTCACTTCAACTATTGTGGTTTGTCTCTTTGGCCACGGGTGCTATTCACAATGATGTAGTTCAGATTCGAGTACTTGTAATAACGGGGCCGAATTTATTATAAAAAATAAAAATGTAATTAACACTTCATGAGACGGATGTGAACAATCAATCCAGTTACAGCGCAAGAGTGATAATCAAATGGTAACATGTTAATTCGTTTACACCCTTATTTCTTTTTAACAAAAACCAAATAATTAATATTATATTGATCATTAGTTAGATTGGTTAATGATCAAAATCCCTATCACAATTAAAAGGACATTAAAACTTTTGGTCATGTATGTGTCCAAGTGTTGAATCAAAGAAAGTTTTGTGCTTCATATAAAACGACAACTTCCATCAATCTGCTACTCGAATTATGTCTCTTTATGCAATATGATCAACCAAAGTAAATGAACCCGGTTTTATTGATATCCATAATTTGAAAACGAGTTGATCCATATTTTGATTTTATGTGAAGGGTGGTTAATTTTAAAAATCTAGAACTTTCAAATTGAAAGTCATCGAAGCTTCTTTATTTGTGGATTGATATGCTTTCACTTTTCCCTATGTAATATTAAATATTGGGATAATTACAAAAACACCCTAAGGTTTGAGCTAATTACAAAAACACCGAGTTCTTTGAAAATTACAAAAATTTCCTTGAAGCCGGATTTGATTCCATCTTACATTTTTCGCGGTGATTTTGAAAATATTTCGAGAAAACCCCGACATTTACAAAAATATTACATTTACCCCCTTAAATTTAAGACAAAACGAAACCTAAAGGTGTTTTTTGTAATTTTGAAACATATCTCGGGATTTTTTTGTAATTAGCCCAAATTAACCTCGGGGTGTTTTTGCAATTATCCCTTAAATATAAGATTATAGTTAGACAAAGGACTTTTCATACAAGTTTTAGATGAGGATAGATGTTGAAATAATTTAAATATTAGATATATATATATATATATATTCCATTATGAATAAGATAATAGCTAGAGTTTTTAGATTAGTTTGTTAATATTTATTTTTCTTTTAGATTAGATTAAAATTATACAATTTGTTTTACATACAAGTGTTGGTAGCTACAATTCTTTGTCGAGTATCTTTGCATCATCTTATCTTACTTTGATTAAAATTAAAAAAAATAAACGGGATTACTAATTAAATATTACACTTCTAAAATAAAAGACATCAAATTTATATCTCTATTGTTGTTTGAATAGATTCCAAACTTAAAAATTTTCTGTCGAATATAAAAACATTGGTATATGACAAGATTGATCTATTTCAATTTCAATTGGAGACTACTTTCATAATTAATAAAAGATAGAAATTAATTCTTATGTGACCTATAAAGATTGTATTGCATAACAAAATTCCCAGGCTTGAAAAAGATTTGTGTTCAACAATATTCACATATTTGTCAACATATATATTATGGTCCATATATGGAAATTGAAAGAAACCTGATTACTCCATTAACATGTTTCGTGTTATAATTGTTTTTAGGATAATTAAAAAACTCCCTGAGGTTCAGACTAATTACAAATTAATTTTTTGAAAACTACAAAAAGCCCTTTGAGTTATGATTCATCTTACATTTTCTCCTTCATAAATCATAAGCAAAATGCATTTCAAAAAATCCCTGATATTTTTAAAATATTACAGCTTACCCTTTAAATTTAATTAAGACAAAATCAAATATGAGGGGACTTAAGCATGTATAAGATTTTTGTAATTAGGCCAAACCTTAGGGGTCTTTTGTAATTATCCCTTGTTTTTATTTAAACTTTTTACCCTTTATTAATTCCCTTTTGTCATTAATTTGATAAAGGCACCAAGAAAGTACATACTGATTTTGTACAAATTGGCAATTTGGAATTTGGGAATGGAAGGCAACATATAGTACAACACATGTTATTAATGTTTAAATGGAGTTCTTAGAACCACATTTTTACTAGTACTATAATAATTAATATTGATCACTAGTACTATGATGCATGTGCATATGTTGCGTTTTTGTGCAACAATATTTATTTGGAAGAAATCAAGGATAAAGTTTTTGACATTTATGTAAATAAAACGAGTTTTGCATGCATTATTTTAAAATAGGTTTATTTTTATTTTATTTTCTTGGTACTTTGACATGAAATTGTACAACTTTCATTCGTAAATGAAACTTGCTGATGTGTTGCTTATGCATTCTCGCAAAAAAAATAAAAATAAAAAATTAAAAATTAAAAATTAAAATTTGTACTTTCTAGTATGATGTTAAGATTTATACCACTTGAACAGAGGCCAAGTAGAAAGACGCTTACCTTTTTGTAATTAAAGGTATTGACTAGGGTTCGAACCCGATATCTTTCAGTTTATTTGAAATTTATCTCATGCCCCAACCAATACTCCCAACTTATTAAAGAAATATGATGTTAAGATTTCAAATAATTAGATTATCATTCCAATTGAGATTATAACATGTTTTAAATTGAAGTACTAAAACCGTTAACTCTGACACTTAGTTCAATCATTCATTTAGCTTCAGTATGATAAGTTGATGATTAACTCTAATTAAACTATAAATCAAACAAAAAAGTTTAAATTTGAAATGAATCAGACAAAAAAGTTTAAACTCTTCAATATGCCCAATGTCAATTATGAATCTTATCTTGAAGTGACTTAATTTATTCGAGTCATGAGATCTAGAGGGGTTGTTAGAGAGTCAACCAATTCATAATTACAAAATCTTCCCATCAAGTTTAGCCTAATTAGAAAAAATAAAAACCCAACTAATACAAAAACCACATTGAGGTTTACACCGTCTTATATTTTTTTACAAAAACCACATTGAGGTTTATATCTGCCTTATATTTTTCCTAGCTACTCTTAGTGGAGCTAACGAAAATTACTAATGTCATTAAATATTATTATTATAATTACATTCCTCAATTTTTTTGAATCTCACAACTATCCCCAACTTTCCATCTTATATTTTTACATTCCTCAACTTTTCTAAATAAATAACCGGAAAAAAAAGTTGAGATTATTTGTTATATTTAGAAAAATTGAGGGGTATAGTTGTACAATATTTGATGATGTTAGCAAGTTCACGATCAACTAACGGTTGGGCAAAAATGTAAGACTTGATATAAACCTCAATGGTGGGTTTTGTAATTTTTAAAGTTAGTTGACTTTTATGTAATTGGAAAAGTTCTCAGAGGTAATTTTTGTAATTATCTCATTCATTAATTGAAGGAAAAATGAGATAATACTCACAATGGCTACTCCATTGTCATGTTCATTTTATGTTTATATTGTCAGCACTATATGATCTAATTGCAAGAAACCTAACTAATCTATTGTGTTTTTCATGTTTAATTATTTTTAATGTTATTTTCATTTTATAAAGCTACATGATACATAACTTTTAAATTTGGTTCAATATCTTTAAAAAATTTGGACATGTAGTCCGATTTCTGAATTGTGTAATTTTAACGAAAATTGCTGACTATGGCCAACAAGGTACAAATATGTAAAAAATTGGGAAAATTGCTAACTAATCGTTGAAATTCAAAATTTTATGTGTCAATTTTGGTGATTTGATATGTCAATTTTTGTACCGAACCAAACTAAAATTCCTAGTTAACAATTTCGGTAAAAGTACACAATTTTTGCTATAATCGGACCAAATATCCATAAAAAATTTAAAAAAATATTGGATCAATAATTATTTAGAGGACTAAATTTCCAAGTAATTCAAGTTAGATGCCAGAAATTGGTCAATGAAATTTGGTCCATGAAAATTGAAAGAAACCTGACTACAATTCGTTTACGTGTTTCATGTTTAATTATTATTTTTTGTTTTGTATTTTATTTTTCTGGTCAATTGAGGAAACATGAGAGTACTTGCAGCGAATACTCCGTTATCGTGTTTCTGATATTTTGGCAACATTATATTTATGGTCCATGCATGAAAATTGACGAAACCTAACTACTCTATATATTGTCGTGTTTCATATTAATATATTTTTTTCTTATTTTTTTGCATTTGATAATGCTACATGCCAGTTGACGTCAAAATTAAATTACCAAGCCAGCACAAAAGGACTTTACTCGATCAACCTAATATGTGACAATAATTTAACAGACAATATAAGGAATTGAACGTCCGGCCCAGTGCATAGCTCAATTAGTGCAAATGATCTAAGTGATGATGATGTTCATTTTCACGACACCCACATCGTAGGTCAATCCGCTTGGTGACAGGGTTGGAGGATTTTTGTGTGGTGATTCGAGTTTAAAGAACTCGTGACGACCGACACATATCTCGCGATTCATCTTCTCCATGAAACTCTAGGGGCGGGGTAGACCTAGGCAATCGGGCAATGGAGTTACATTAATATTAATATAAGGAATGAGGTTCATCCTTTAATATAAGGAATTGAACCACTAATGGTAGTTACATTAATATTAATTTTAACATCTTGTATGGAATGTGTTGTTTGGTTATTCAACGTATATGAACTTCAACGCGGCAAAATAGAAGTTTTTGTATGTAAGAACTAACAACTCTTTTTCGATTAAAAAGATGAATGATGTTTGATTCAAATTTATATCCCGTTTTAACATTAATTTATACATTTTTTTAGGAAGCAATGTTGCATGTACATTTCAAATAGTAACTTATAATTCAAATAGATCGATCCGGGTTGAAGACCTAAATGGGTAACTTGCAATTTTCTGATACTTTTTATGAGTGTAATTTCGATATATTAGCTTCAGTGGTTGCTCCTCATGTTAATCAAGGAGTCGGCCAATTTGACTGAAAAATTACTAAATTTAGTGGCTCAAATTTCTTGATACCTGTAATATGTATTAAATATGCAAAACAAATAAGATATTGAACAAAGAATAAGTACAACACAATCGTCAATGCTTGCCACCTAACCTCCAATTATCATCACAAGTATAAAATTGCTTTATGTAGCGTGCATTATTTTTTCGTTTATTATTCTATATTGTCTTTAAGTTTGTATGAAAAAGGAGCTAATTTTAAAGTTCGACTCACGCTAAAAAATTGATAGTGATCGGTCCCGATTAGCTTTTCTAAAGGTTAAAACACTTGCTATTGAATAATGGTTGACTATTGTTTGTTTATTTATTTATTTTATTTTTAAAACCGAACATTTGTTGATATACAAAACCACATTATGTTTCTTATATGAGGTGGTCTTATGTGAGACCGTCTCATGAATTTAAGTTCATGAGACATATCCTACAAAACACAAAAAATATGATCTTTTTATATAGGATCCGTCCATGTATTAACGTCCATGCAGACAGGCCAGGCCATACAAATTTTTCCATTCTTATGTAACTATTGTTCTTTGACGTTTGTATCCAAGAAAAATGTTTTTATGTGATGCTAAAGAATATCTACAAGATCAAAATTCCCTCTAAATCATGTGATCAAAAGCTACTCAAGCGGACTTTATTAGTTATTACCAAGATTAGAACACTTGAAATGAAAAAGAATAGAAATACATCACTATCAGTAACTTTTATATATTTCTTATGTTATGTACATACATATTAGAATGTTCCAACCATAAAATTCACACATATCAATAATATAGTATTGCCCAACGGCTTTTAATTTTGACATAGTTAGAAGAAAGCATGAGCACTTTATGTGGGCTTTCAAACTTTCTTTTTTTTTTGTCACTTTTTTTTTTCTTTTTTTCAAATTTTACAAAATGTATGCTACATATTTATAAAACAATTTACATTAAAATAAATTGATAATTTATATTTATCTCCAAGACATATATATCACATATCTACAAACACTAATAAAAAAAAGCCGAACATGAGATTTAAAGTATTTAGGTGAAATTTAACAGTAAAAAAAGTTTATCATTACACCAAAAATAGATATATTCTTGCAGACAAAACAACTATTTGTGTTTTTCTATTACTATTGTAATTTAAGCAATATCTTAGGTAATTAAATTAACAGTTAAAAATTGCAATAGATATCAGAGACGAGACAGAGCAAAAATCTGCTCCTGATGATCCTGATGGTAATCCCTTGTTGGCATTTCCCAATTGGTTTGTGAAACTGAAGGTTCTTTCCCATGATTCTCAGATGAAACGACGTCGTCAAAGGTCTTGGCCAAAGCTCTAAGCTGAAATTTCTGAATTTTCCCAGTGGAAGTCTTCGGAAGCTCCTCCATAAACTTCACCTTCTTCGGCACCATAAATCCCGGCAGATTTTTCCGGCAGTGCTGAATAATCTCCGCCTCTTTCACGGCGGCCGGCGTTTTTCTCAACGTCACGAACGCGCACGGGCTCTCCCCCACTTCGGGTGAGGCATCGCCACCACCGCCGCCTCGACCACCGCCGGGTGCTTGTACAAAATCGCCTCCACCTCGACGCTGCTGATATTCTCCCGCCGGAGATGATGACGTCTTTCGATCTGTCCTTGATTTCGATGTACCCGTCGGGGTGGACCACCCCGACGTCCCCCGTCATGAACCACCCTTTCTCGTGAAACGCTTTTGATGTCGCGTTCGCGTCTTTCAGGTACCCTTCATGATGCTGCTCCCTCGAAGCACGATTTCTCCCATCGTTTTCCCGTCACGAGTCACGCTTTCCATCGTCCTCGGGTCCTTCACGTCCACGTCAGCGAGTGTCAGTATGCTTATCCCCTGCCTCGCTTTCAGACGCGACTGGTCCTCACGCGCCAGGTGGTCCCACTTCTTCTGCCACTCGCACACCAGCGCCGGCCCCGTCGCCTCCGTCAGCCCGTACGCGTGGACCACGTGGAAACCGAGGCTCTCGATTTTCTCCAGCAGGCGGCCGGCGGCGGGAGCGCCGCCGGTCAGAATCTCGACCGGGGTGGCTAGCGGCCGGCGATCGGCTTCTAATAAAATGTTGAAGACTATCGGCGCGCAACACATGTGGGTGACTTTATGGGAAGCGATGTTTCCGTAGATCTCTGCGGCGGTGGTGTCGCGGATGCAGACGTTAGTGCCGCCTCTCGCGGCCACGCCCCACGTGAATGTCCAGCCGTTACAGTGGAACATGGGGAGGGACCACAAATAAACCGGCTCGGTTTTCATCCCCATCCCAAAATCAGGCTCAGGGTGCTCAGATACGCGCCCCTGTGGCTGTACACCACCCCTTTCGGCTCCGACGTGGTGCCCGACGTGTAATTCAGCGCGATCGGGTCCCACTCGTCGGTTATTTCATCGGGAACGTATCCTGGATCGCCACATGCCACGAGATGCTCGTACTCGAGTTTCCCAGACGGATCCCTGTCGGGTTAGCGATGTCGTCGATGACCACCACCAATGGCATCGACGTAATAATATTACTAGCCATCAAAAGACGCAGGGCGTCACGTGCCAGCGGCACGTACTGGTAATCGACGAAGAAAACCTTAGCTTCGGAGTGATTGAGAATGGTGGCTATGTTTCTAGCGTCGAGCCTGGTGTTGATAGTGTTTAGTACCGCCCCTGCCATGGGCACCGCGAAATGCATTTCGTACATTGCTGGAATATTTGGCGCCAACACCGAAACCTGGTGTGTATACGACAAAAAACAATTAATTAATCGAGAACACGACCAAAATTGCAATTAAGCCTTTTCCAAATTATCATTGATTTTATAATTAAGTAAAATAAAAAGAATGGTACTATATACTTACAACATTATTCTTGACAATGTTGAGCGACTTGAGAGAAGAAGCAAGACGGCAACACCTTTCATATGTTTGTTGCCACGTGAAAGAAACGTGTCCATGGATTATAGATTTACGATTGAGTAAACATTTGCAGCTCTCTTCAAGAAAGTGAGAGGTGTAAGAGGTACATAATTAGCTCCACATTTTGGTAATCGATCCATTAATGTTTACTTAATTTGATGATTTTGGAAACCAGAAATTGTATGAAGGATGTAATATATGTTCTAGAGAGAGTTATTTGGAAGCTGGTATGTCTAAGCTTAAGTGTGGGTTGCAAGTATATGCTGAGATATATATAGAGAGAGAGTGTGTGTTGTACATAATTAATTTGTTGGGAAGTTAACAGGGAACTTACTATGATTATTACACACTATGCTTTAGATATTGAAGACAGACTTTTGACTTGAATCTTTTATGTTTTACCAAATACAGGGCATTCACATTATGATGGGCTGCTTGACCTCTCCACTTCCCTATTCTCATAGGCTTGGGCTCACATGTCATCACTTTGTCCTAGTTTCTTTGATTTTCTTTGTACTTTTTCTCCCTCATAAACCAGTTCAATTTTAGTAATAATTACAAAAATATCTCGGAGGTTTGGGCTAATTGAAGAAAGACCCCTCAAGTTCGATTTTGTATTAAATTTAAGGGCGTAAGTGTAATGTTTTTATAAATATCAGGGTGGTTTTGATTTTTTTTTTTTTTTTTTGGTTTATGAAAGGGAAAATATTAGACTAAATCAAACTACTAGCTTTGGTCAAATTAAAAATAAAAATTCAATTCGCTACCAAAACAGAGTCCGCACTCGAGTCGATCGACAAACCGGCTCTCGCCGTTCCACATTCGGCCGGGACGTATCGCCTGCCCCCATCCGCGTTCCTAGTCCGCCCCCGGCCGGCACGCAACGACCCACTCTCGCCGCTCCGAAAATAATTTTTTTCATCATAAATGAAATTTTCATACAATTTTGATGTCCCAGGCAAAATCTCGCTCAAAAATAATAACATCCGACTCGTGAACAACACCATATTTTGGGGTCCCAGGAAAATATCCCATGCAAAAATAATGTTTTTTTTTGTATGTTTTCTTTTGATTTAAATGGTATTATTCTCGAGTCGGACGATAATTTTTGAGGTTTCAGACAAAATCCCACGTAAAAATAATTTTTTTTTTGTTTTTAGAACTTTTCAAATTTCTGGTTTTGTTTTGTAATCAAATCTTACTCTTTTTTTCTTTTTTTTTTGTAATTATCCCTTAATTTTAAGAACCAAATTAAAAAAATAAAAAATCTGGTCTGCCAAAAACAGAGGATATTGGAGTATTAAAGAACCTATTTGCATTAAACATATAGTATTTTCCATGCAATTAACAAGTCAATTCAGTTTTGAAGCTGTCAAATATTTAATTTAAATTATACTTATCTTCATAAGGTATACCTACTTATGTAATTTACTAGACTATTACGAATCCAACTTGCATTCTGACCTCAAATGGATGTATTTTTTTTTTTCTTTTGAGTACACACGGATGTAGTTGTTTAAGGACATCTTTAACCTTCTTTATATTTTCTTGTGCTTGTGATTTCTATTAATCATCTTTTCGACATCTATAATTCAACAGTGGCCCTGGCGCGATATTTAAATGGGCCCCTTGACCACCTCCGTCGATTTTTTTAAAAAACTTGAAACGCGGAGAAGTGACCAAGTGAGGAAGATGAAAGTGACGAACTCACAATGGACAAGAGAAGAGGGTTTCGTCATTTTACTTAAAAGTTGTAATTAAATTTAAGTCCCTCATTTCATCTTAAGACCATTGTGCATTGAATAGTCGTAGAACCACTTACTTTATAAAAAAGTATGTACATATTTTATGTTAAAATTAATCTTTATTCTATATACAATTGAAAAGAACTTCAACAATAAATTTTGATACATATGGCATTATATTTTTCGGAAAAAACTTATAGTGCTTAAAAAGGAATGCATTCTCCAAAGGAATATTGGTATTTTGGTCTTCAAATAAAATATTAGAATATTTGAGTCTTTGACCAAGGAATGGTAGAGACAATTTTTTTTTTTTTTTTGAGATAAGAATGGTAGAGACAATTGAATATTAACATAAATGTATAAAAGTTTGGAAGAGTTTGGGCATTTTTTGAAATTTGGGTGTGCGTTGAAGTTGAAAGTCTTTTTTGGGTGTTTTGTCTGAGAATGAAAAAAAAAATGGGCCCAAAATTATTTTTCATTAGGAATATAAAAAAAATTGCCCTAAAAATTTGGTTTTTAAAAGAATGGCCTCTTACCTACCATCAAGATGGGCCTGTCTCTGAATGCTCATGAATCTAAAATGATCCACAAATAAGGTCATTTTATGGATATATAGGTCACTATTGCAATATGTCTCTATGTTGATAGATTATCAAAGTTGGAGCAATTTTAAACGTGCAATGTTACTGGTTAGGCATATATGATACATTATGTAGATCTATCGTACACGTATCTTATTTTTTTTTATAAAATAGGATATTTATCCTTTATTCATACGCTAAGTGTGTAATATTTTTTAATTATTTTTAAATTGATTAGTCTATCATGTCAAAACTTAATTAGGAAATCTTGAACGAGTACAGTCGGGCATTTTCAGGTTATTTATTTGTATAACAGGAGAACAATGTGCACTGAGTGCTATTGCAAAGCAGGTCAACTAGGTAAACCGCACGAAGCAAATCATGTGCGACGAGCTCGATCAACTAGTGATGCAGATGTGGGAATTCGAATTTGAGTCATTTGGCCTTAAGAACCCATTTTACATCACTATGCCACCCCATGAGGGGCACACCTAGAACTGTCAATTTTGGCCCGGCCTGGAGGACGCCCCGATAAAAAGATTGGATTGAGCTATATATTTAGAGGTTCGAAATGAAGTGGGCTTTTTTGACTCGACCCATTAGGCTCGAAAAACCGAGCCAGGCCGATTGACCGATTTTGCAGTATTTTAGGTAAAGGGGGCAGCTCAAATATATAATGCCAACCACCGTTTGACTGACCAGCCCAATCCAATTTTTCTTTTGGCACGGTGCCGGTTCGACCCTTTTAATACCTCTAGGCAAACATGTAACATGCATAATACCTTGCTATATGTGATTTACATCTATTATAACATAGGTTTTATGTATCGTGTTTGATTCTAGATCAAACTTAACCTCTGATTACACTTCCATAATAATATATGTTTTATGTTTCGTGTTCCCACAAAATTAATCTACTTATGCATCAAACACATTAAAATGTTAATTAAATTTTGCCATGTAAAATCAATTTCAAAAGTTGTCCAACGTGAATCAGAATTTTCTATCTAACCACTATTTTCCAGAGTACCCCACCACCTATGTACATTTCTTTTCTCATCCACATAAATTATAAATAAATGTGATGTTCGTTTCTTGGTAGTTGTATTTTAATTTTAACAACTTATTGCTGAAATTCTCAATTTTCTTTTTTGGTCCAACCTTTTTGAAATAATACTGAAAGGTTCACATATTTGATTTTGACTGGAAAATTTAACAAACCACTATTTGTTGTCTCCATGGATAAATTTCCATGTCGTTTTGTACACAGGGAAACTAACAAGAAATTAGACACTCCTTAGAAAAGGTATTGATTTTCTCACAAGAATAATGGAAACAAAAAGTTAGTTGATAAGAACTACTGTAGAGATGGCATGTTTTATGAATCGTGTTAAGTTTAATTTCTGTGGGAACGGGACATAAAAATTTTTCTTCCAAAATTTTGTCCAACGTGAATCAAAATTTTCTAGTAACAGGGGATCATACCCCCCGCCTATGTACATGTCTCTCTGAAATCCATATTAAATATATAATATAATCTTTATAATATATATAATATATTATAATATATCCACATTAAATTTTTTTTTTAATAATGTTGAAATAAAGACATATTTGATTTTGGTTGGAGAATTTCAAATAAATCAAAGATACAGGGTTGTCAACTCCTGGTTAACACCCTTATAAAGGGTTATTGATACCACAGGGAAACTAACATGAAATTTCATTCCTTAGTGGTATATATCCACATTAAATATAAAAATTGACAAAATATTTAATTTATTTTATTAATGAGTGGTTTATTAATTTTTTATATAATTTATTAATATTAAAAATGATTATTTTTATATAAAAAAATTAAATTTTTGCAAAAAAATAAATTAAAACGGGGAGCGGGGAATCCCCGCGGGGACAGGGATGGGGATCGCTCCCCCGCCCCCGCTCCGCCCTGTTGACATCCCTAAGAACTAGGAGTGAAAATCGATCCAAACTGCTCGATACTTGACCAAGATTAATTGTTAAAAATTCGTTTGAGCTCTGTTCGTTATGTTAAAGAACCAAACTTGAACATATTTTTGCGTTCACCAAAATATAAAGCTCGGTTCGAACTCGACTCAATTAGTAAAACAAAAAACATAGTATGTGTAAAAAAGAAAAGTTTGGCGGCTCGACTAAAACTTGTTTCGATTAATAATCAACCAAGTTCAAACAAAATTTTTGAAACTCGATAAAAATTCAAATAAACTTGAAGAGTACTATGTTCGGCTCTAGTACGATCGTTTCGTTTACCCCCCCTATTAACAATTCCATCATGGAAAATTTCTTGGAACTTCATCCAGGTGAGAAAAAAGAAACCTGGAATTGAAACTTCAACTCGATCGAGAACAAGACCCAAGGTGTTTTCTTGATCATTTCCAAGGAGTTTCCCGTTCTTATTTCTTAAGAGGAGTAGAAAAATAGAAAATCATGTCCGGTCGAGCTAAGCCGGTTTGCTTTTGAACATACTCGAGATCAATTCATCAATTGTTATGGGAGTAAGAGTAGGATGATTAAAGAATGTATGGGCTGTCATTCATAAGTTAAATTTAAGAGATAATTACAAAACACCCCTCAAGTTGGGGATAATTACATAAAAAACTAGAGATGTTTCAAATAATTAAAATACCTTCAAGATTTGATTTTGTCTTAGAGTGTAAGTGTAATATTTTTATAAACGTCACGGGTTTTTTAAAATATATTTGCTTGTGATAGAGAAAATATAAAACGAAATTAAAACTCAAAGTTTTTTTTTTGTAATTTTTAAAAATCTCTTTTTTTTTTTTTTTGCAATTAGCCCGAACCTTAGGTTTTTTCTTTTGTAATTATCTCTGAATTTAATTTACTTGAAATGTTAGGTTCGAGTAGGACCGAAAAACGAACCAAATTACTCGATTCAAGATTGATCGTTAAAAGCCCGTTTAAGCTTGGTTCGTTAACATAACGAACCAAACTTGAACACAGTTCCTGGATGACGAAAAAGCTCGATTCGCTTATCGATCAAAAAAAAGAATAAAATATGTAAAATATCGTCTACTCAGTTTCGATTAGCGCTGAACTTGACCAAAGCTCGTTCGAGCTTGATTCGATTAATAATTAAACCAAACTCAAACACAAAATTTGGAGCTCGATTAAAAATCAAACCAAGTCAAACAATTTTATATTACGTTCGACTCAACTCGTTTACAACACTATTTTCAAGTTGACTGAAACCGAGGTAACTTAAATGGGTCTGACTTGAGGTACTTTTCCTAAATATAGCTGTATTGATTGGACGCTTGGTCGTCTCTTAAAATCCTAGTATAAAACTATAAATCAATCTACTTGACGGCTAAGGAAAGATTTAAGAATCTTGCCTCGAATGTGCTGCATAATTAACAAATAACTTGTCTTATGACCAGTGTTCTAAAAAGCGCTAGACGCTAGTCGGGCGACAAGTTAGGGTCTAGCGCTTAGGCGGAGTCTGGGTGGGGTCGGGGTAAGACGGGATTTCAGGGAGGGAGTTGGGCTAATCTAAAAAAAAACTATAGGCGGACAAGGAGAGCGACGCTAGAGTTTTTAAAAATTTGGGGGCTAGGGCACCCGGACGATTGGGGATTTTAGAGGGACTCGAGTCTTAATCTAAAAACATTAGTCCAAAAAAGATAATAATATCACTCAAAAAAAAAAACATAATAATAGAACTCTTATTGTACTCAACTTCTTTTTTGTTTTTTTCTAAACGAGACCACTTCTTGTACTCAATTACTATATATAGTATTTTGTTGGCTATTTAAGGTTTTCATTATTATTGAGATATGCTTTGTTAGTAGAAACAATATGTATATAGTATGGAAAAATTAAAAAAAAAATATGGTTTTGTAAGTCGATGCAAGAATTTATACTCTCTTTCTTTAAGATGAATTTGCCCTAGATAAGTACTAACGGTTGCTTGGCAAAATGCCTCCCAAGATATAACGACTACTAATTTAAATAGTAGCACAACAAATCAATTTCAACGAACAATTAGTTGCTCAAAACTTTCTCCAGAAACTAGAGGTAAAAATGTATATAAATGCATAAATACTTGGGATGAAATAAATGCAAGCTCGGGTCTAATTTATAGTGGATGAAAAGTTTTGACAAAAGCCACAACCAATGTTCTAAATAGTACCTTTCCATCGACCAAACCAACCACGCCACCGCAAATGATTCAATCAATTTAATCAAAATTAATTTTTTTTTTGTTATATTGTATCAACAATAATAAAATAAATTTTAAACATAATTATATATAAATAAGAAACTAAAAAAATATAATATAACCTAAAATTCAAATAATCAAATACATATAACAAATTACCAAACTTTTGTTTTTTTGAAACAAGTAAAGATTTTATTAATTGAATGCATCAACTCGATAAAGAGTTTACAACGCAAATAGAACTCCACGCCGATGGACTATCAAAGGAAAAAGATCATTTAGTTAGTTCATGGGCAACTAGCACTTCGGCGAACAAACTCAACCGAAACATCTGGCTCAAACAAATTACCAAACTTAAATTCTAAATTTTTATTAAAATTTACTGGGTTGAAAGTCTAAAGATACTAAATTCTTTTGGACCAAGTTTATAATTTTCCCAAATGTATTCATCTCCTAGTACCTATTCCTAAATCCTAATAATATTGACAACTATGAGAAAATTAAACAATGTTTGACATATTATATAAATTAAACACTCATCCCTTAATTAACCTACTCCTGAAAAATGACAAGTTCGTTTCAAGTTAAATTTCCACAAGATGAATTTAATATACCGACAACTACGAGTTTGTGACTCGAGTAGTATCATTCACATTTCTTTGTAAGATTATTGATGGGGGTTTGAATAATAGGTGAAGAAGGATTTCTTCGGATTCATCCTTTTTTTGTTAACTTAGGGGTTCAATAACAACATCTTTCGATTGTTTGAATTTATCCTTCCAACAATACTCAACTTATTAAAATAAAATTTAATATAACGACAACAATGCACATCTAAATATGAAAATATCAGGGTCTGGTTCTTTGAAATTTTATGTGATGGATTAAATATGAACCATCACTATTACTTTTTGTAATTATTAGTGCGGCCTTGCCTATCCTATTTCCTATGTAGTAAATGCATGTACAACATTTCCTATCTAGTGGTACCATTTCTTATTAATTTCTGTGTAAAATTCAAAATGACATGGACATTTTCTTAATTAAATTTCCAGTCAAAATTAATTAGTATAAATTTCCAGTCAAAATTAATTAGTATAAATCTGCATGCGAGCATGTAGGCAATATTTCAAAAGGACTGGAAGTTTAAGAACGCATTCTTAGACCATGGAAAGAAAAACAAAAAACACACACATTTGGTAATAAATGGACCGTATAAAAATACATTAGTAATGTTGGTGCGGTTTAGTCAACGACACGCATGGTGCATGTGATTAGGATCGATAGAATATATAAAAAAATAACTTAAAATAAACTAAAAACTGGAATTTGTGGTGATTTTATAGATGAGCTAGATTTTAAGCGAAAGAAATTCAATTAATCGGTTGATTCTAGTTAACTGCGAAGAGGTGTATTAATTTCAAAAATGGTGGCATTATTTCAAAAGATTGGAATTTAGGAACCAAAAATACGAAAAACTAAAAAGAAAACACATTTTGAATAAAGTGGTAGATATTTATATCATAGGTTTAAAATGGAGTATAGAAGCTTGGGGGTTCAAGTGTCAAATATTTAAAACCATAGTTAATGGTCAAAACTAACTATCATATAATCATAAATATATATGTGTGTGTGTGTTGGTTCCTTGGTGTGGTTGAAAAAATTCGTGGAACTCAAGTATCTCTACAAAAAATTGTGTTAAAATGCAACATATCTTCTATTAAGATATTATTACTCGTATCTCAAACCTAGAAAAAAATCTCAATTCCGAACGAGATTAGATTCTAGTTAATATTGTATTAAAAATAGTAAAATACTTTTAAAATAAAACTATATAAATAAGAATCTAAAAAATCTAATATGACCCAAAATGCAAATAATTATACATAAATATACAAATTACCAAACATAAATTCTAAATTTTTATTAAAAATCTTAGTGGACCAAGAATCTAAAGAGACCAAAGTTAGTGGACCAATTTTATAATTTTCCCAAATATATTCATCTCCTAACCTATTCCTAAATCCTAATAATATTAATATTGACAACTATGACAAAATTGAACCATGTTTAACATATTATATTCATCCCTTAATTAACCTACTCCTGAAAATGACAATTAGTTCGTTTCAAGTTAAATTTCCATCAACATCATATGAATTTAATATATTGACAACATGAATGGACATCTAACTATGAAAATATCTCGGTCTATGTTAGCTAGGACTGGTTCTTTGAAATTTTATGTCATGGATTAAATACGAACCATTACTATTACTTTTTGTAATTATTAGTGCATTTCCTATCCTATTTCCTACATGTAGAACATTTCCTATATAGTGGTACCATTTCATATTAATTTCTGGAGAAAATTGCATATTTAATCCCATAGAAAATAGCTTGTTGCATTTTCAGTCTCACATCTGGCAAAATAGTCCCATATGAATGATTTTTTTGCAAAACAAGTCCCATCGTTACATTTTTTAACGGAGACAATTATCAACTCTGTTAACATGTAACCTTGAAGGGTTGGAAATTGCATATTTAATCTCATATGATTTGTCAATTGCAATTTCAGTCCTACATATGCAAAACAATCCCATAGGATCGAACTTTTTCAAAAGTAGTCCCGCTATTATAATTTTAATGCCTGCAATTTTCAGCCAGTAGAAATTGAATTGAGAGGAAAAAATTAAGCCGAGACTCCTCAATTAAATAAATAAAATAAAAAATCAAATGTAATATTATTGAGTTTTTCTCTCTACTTGAAAAACTCCATATGTGTTGCATGGCTTTTTTCCTAGTTAGTTAAATATAAGACGGAAAAAATCAGCATTTAATAAATATGATTACATTATGAAATCGTTACAATGGAAAAAATACCAAATAATTAATATAATGACTCATGTATATCGAATAAAATACAAATACAAAATAATTATTCGAAGTAAAAATGTTACTTACTTTAGTATTTTTTATATGAATTTGTATTTATAGTATGCTTAGATTATATAAATATTAATTTAATATATTTTATATTAATTAATTTAAAATTATTACACAAATTAGTAATTAGTCTAATTTTATGTGAATTGTATTTATACTTATATTTAGATCATTCAAATATTGATTATTTTTATTATACTAATTTATAACTTAGCATAAATTAAGAATTGATATTTAATAATTATTTTTGATTTATTATTTATATAGTATTTGTATATTCTTCATTTAATAATTAGTATATTTGTATATTATAAATGACTTTTGATTTTTGTTAAAAATATATTAAATAAAGTATTATTCACCAAATATTATTTAATAAGTATAATATGTGTTTACTTAAAAAGAAATATCTAATATATACCAAGAGGAGATTTTAATCATTTGACTAGCTTTTGTATTGAATATTATAGATTAAATGTAATGGTTGGGACAATTTTTACAAGAAATTTGTTCTTATGGGACCTATGGGACCATTATGCATACATGGGACTTATAAAATTGCAAATGAAAAAAAAAACGTGTAGGACTAAATATGCATTTTCTCCAAAAAAATCCATGATTTAACATTCACGTGCGTTGCATGTGGTCTCCGTTAATTTTTTGACGACAAGGGGACTAAATTTGCAATTTTGTATTCTATAGGACTAAAAATGCAATTTTTTCTAATTTCCGTTTAAAATTCAAAATGACATGCATGGACATTTTCTTAGTATAGTACTACTTGGTGGACAAGCAGCAGATGCTAAATTAAATTTCCAGTCAAAATTAATTAGTATAAATATGCATGCTAGCACATGTCGGCAATATTTCAAAATTAATTCCAGGCTATTCTGCTCGACTATCAACAAGTAAGATTCGAAAGAGAATAGTCCTTGTTCTTCTGTGTGGATAAAAAGGAAAATGTAAAAATGCAAGATTTCAAAAAGAAAGCAAATAGTACTGAAAAAAACAATTTTAACTGTTTGTTGTTAAAAATAGTACTATGGAATAAAAATTGAGGAAAAATATGATATATTTATTAGTGAAAAAACTCATATTCCATTACATATATCCCCATCCAGTTTCAGATTTTCTATTTTATTTTCATATTCTATATATCATCCTGACGAATTTCTTTTGTATTTCATATGTATTGGATTAATGACACGCGTTACAAAAATATCGTGTCATTTAGCCAATACAATGATATATGAAGTGGAATAGGAATGGAACATGAAATAATCCACCACAACATATTTTCTCAAATTTTAGCGTCAAAAAAAAATTTCAAATCCCGAAACGAAATTAGAATCTAGTTTGTGAATTTTAATAATTAGAGGACATAATTCCTAATTTATACATGAACATGACTAATTTTACTACACTCATACTGAACTAATTTTACAATCTTCTCTGAGGGGTTTGATCTTAATGATTACACTTTGTGATTTTCTTCTATAAACAGCAATATCGTGTATTTTGTTTAAGGAAACTCTGCCAGAAGGAAAATATAAAAAGAGGATGAAGTGAACTAATTTACTGCACTCTTACACAGTAACTTCAAAGTGGAGAGGTCAAGCAGCCCATCACAATGTGAATGCCTTGTATTTAGCTGCACAATAAAAGATTCAAGTCAAAAAGTCTTATTTCAAAATCTAATGCATAGTGTATAATAATCAAGGTCGTTCCTATGTTTTAAAGGGTGAAAAAAATGGAGCCCTTTGTATTCCATAAAAATAAAAAATTAAAAATATATCTAATTAATCAATGTTGCAAAACTAATTTCAGTGATTCAAACATAAAATAATGAAACATTATATTTCTATTTCAATGTTTCCAATTTCATAAAAATAGTGCTACAACAGAGATACTTTAATATCATTATATGTATTTAAAGGAAAAACT